>QGSO01000335.1:516044-619238 GCA_011037825.1 Carya cathayensis | reverse complement strand
GGGGGGGGGGGGGGGGGGGGGGGGGGGGGGGGGGGGCTGGTGTAGTAGAGAGGTAAATGGGCCTCGCGGAGTGGGGATTTGGAAGCATATTAGTTGGGGATGGGAGGTGTTCTCTTGTCAGATGGTTCTAGAATAAAATTTTGGAGCGACATATGGTGTGGAAATAATACACTAAAAGATTTGTTCCCCTTAGTATTCAGGATTGCATGTGAGAAAGAAGCTTCAGTGGTTGATTTTGTGGTGATAGCTGGGATCAAATACAGTGGAACATCATCTTTAGCAAGGCGGCTCAAGACTGGGAAGTTGGTAGTTTTGAGGAGTTCTTTCAACTTCTGTATTCTGTGAGTCCGAGCATCCAAGGAAATGATAACTTGTGGTGGGTACCGGCAAGTAAAGGCACATTCTCAATTTGATCGTTCTATAAGTCTCTCACACAGGTGCAAAACACTTAGTTTCCATGGAAGAGGATTTGGCGTAATAAGGTGCCTCCCAAAGCAATTTTCTTTGCATGGACGGCTTCATTGGGAAAGATCTTGATGATGGATAATTTGCGAAGACGTAGGGTGAACATAATAGACTGGTGCTACATGTGCAAGAAGAGCGGTGAAACTGTGGATCATCTTCTACTGCATTGTGATGTTGCTAGAGCGATATGGGTTGAGGTGTTCAGGAGATTAAAGTTAGCATGGGTTATGCCCACCACAGTGGAGGTGCTCTTGGCTTGTTGGACGAATCTAGGAAGCATTCCACAAATCAAAGCCATGTGGAAGATGGTTCCTATTTGTATTCTATGGTGCTTATGGTAAGAGTGAAATGAAAGGATGTTCAAAGACAAGGAGTGATCATTTGAGGATCTTAGATATAATTTTGTTAGAACGTTATTCCTATGGGCCATAGCTATAGATTTTAATGGTTTAGACTGGCATGATTTTCTTGTTTCCTTCTCTTCATCCTTGATAGGTGTTTCCTCTTGTATACCATCTTGTGTATTTGGGTTATGCCTCTTCTATTAATACAATTGTTTACTTGTAAAATAAAAGTACTCATTCATCTCCAAATTCTTTTGTTCAACTAAAGAAAGGGAGGGGAGCTATATTTGCTCATGAAGCCTAAAATCCTCTCTTGGAATGTGCTAGGGCTTAATGATCGAAACAAGCGCCTTCACATAAAATCTTTATTTTTTTTATAAGTAAAAATATTATATATATTAATAGGAGTAACCAAGTACACTGGACATATACAAGAAAACACCTAGTACATACTAGCTAGCCTCAAATGACCCAAAAAGCCCATGAAAGTTAGAAATCTATCCAAAATACATCAAGCCCGAATTGGAATAGAACACACCTCCCAAACCCCAACCCCCCATAAGACTAATACTCCACCCGAAACTCCCTCTACAAGGACGTCTTCATAATGCCTTCCCTTTCATCTTCCCTCGACTTGAGCTACCTCCCTTAGCATCGTAGTTGATTGCCCAAGAAAGACGCTTTAACTCTCTAATTTTCTAAAAACTTGATTTTGTTTCAAGTGACTGGCTCGTCTCTATTGCAGTGAATAGTGCTTTAAATTGGCCTTCACATCCTCCATATGAAAGCCCTGCAATATGTTGATTCTCTGTTTGCATGCTTCATAACAACGGCTTTGGACGCAGTGACGCTTCGAATGAAATTCAGAAAACCTTTCCATCCAATGCCATTTGCGCCTTCAGGGATCACCAACAAACCTTTCCTCCCATTCTGGAATCTTGAAAGTTGCAAAAAACTGCCCTTTGCGTTAATATGATGTTGAATGATGAGAACTCCATTACCCATCCTTAACGCCCTGAAGAATCCATCATGACAGATGAGTTCTAAACAATCCTCTATCCCCTTACCAACCCATAAAGTTGCCGTCCCACATAGGCACATGAACTTAGCTATCATTTTACTACGTTCAAAGCTGTGAAAGTTATTTCATTCCTCTTTCGTAAAAATGAAAGTTTTTTATTTCACCTCTCACCTTCCATTTGAAATGAATCCGCGTTGCGCATCATCATCCTCTAGTCCTAAATCACACAATCATCTCCCAAAACATCAAGCTTCCTCTCACTTCGTCATCTGCGGCATCATCTCCCAAAACATGCAGATCTAATGTAGGTTTGCGTTGGCGAATTCAAAGGAGTGGTTTTTTGAGAAAATCCGATCGCCGGAGGGAGGACTGACTTCGGAGTGCCCTCAGAGGAGTCGCCAGAGTCTGATGGTATTGTCTGTGGTGGTGGAGGCACAGATCCGACAGACGATAGTCCGAGAGATCTCCTTGATGATTTTGAATCTCGTCACTAGAGGGAGGACCCACGTTGGAGTGCCCTTAGAGGAGTTGCCGGAGCCTGTCAGTCTTGTCTGTGTCGGGGAGGCACAGATACTGCAGATGACAATGCCTCCGAGAAATTTCCTCAATGTCTCTGAGAAATATGAGAAATTCTAGGTTGCCGAAGGGAGGACCGATGCCGAAAGTGCCCTCAGGAGATGTCGGAGTCCGTTGACCTTGTTTGTGGTGGTGGTGGGGTGTCTTAGGAGAAGGGTGATGCCAGTCAGTGCCTTAGGTGAAGGGTGACAGCGGGGTTAGCCTTAAAAAAAGCTTCAAATATATGAAGTTGTGTCTTCACATAAAATCTTTATTGCAGACTTGGAAGATTGATATTGTGTGTTTTCAAGAAACAAAGTTACGTGTTGTTGATAGAAGCATCATTCGTAGTTTGTGGGGGTGTCTTTTTGCGGGTTGGTCCTATTTGTCTTCCCTGGGAGCTTCAGGTGGTGTTCTTTTAATGTGGGATAGAAGAGTGGTGAAGTCAATTGAGGAGTGTATTGGGAATTTCTCAGTTTCTAGATTTTTTAGAAATGTTGAGGATGGGTGGGAGTATGCTTATGTAGGCACTTATGGGCCAAATATGGATAGTGTATGGGAATGTTATGGGAGGAGCTGGTGGGTTTATATTATCTATGGGACGAGCCATAGTGTATGTGTGGGGTTTATATTACCCGCTTTCCTAGTGAGCGATTGGGGAACATCGAACTTCCTTGGCTATGGAAGAGTTCTTGGAGTTCATATTTGATTTGGATCTCATGGACCTTCCTCTTGTTGGGGGTGAGTTCAATTGGTCTAATAGCTGGGGTTGGTTGTGATTGGATAGGTTTCTCGTCTCTCCTTCGTGGGAGGCTCACTTTCCAGAGTTGTGCTAGAAGTTTGCCTTGAGTTTACTTAGATCACTTTCCTATTCTGCTGGACTGTGGAGGTATTAATGGGGGATGCCGGTATTTCAAGTTTGAAAATATGTGGTTAGTTGCTGATGGCTTTGTAGATAAGGTTAGATCTTGGTGGTCTTCTTATCAGTTCACGGGCACTACTAGTTTCATTCTTGCTAGTAAACTCAAGGCTTTGAAGCATAATTTAAAGAAGTGGAATTTGGGAATGTTGACAATTAGAAGACTTACCTTTTGGAGGAGCTGCAAGTTTTGGAGGGTAGGGAGGTGATGGGATATAACTCTGGAGGTATTGTTGAGGAAAAGTTAGGTTGTGATTGAGCTGGAGAGGGTGTTGTTGATGGAGGAGACTTCGTGGTGACAAAAATCTGGGGCTCTTTGGTTAAAGCTTGAGATAACTTCTTAACCTTGTTAACCATCCTTGCAGGCAAAAGAAATAAAGATAAAAAATAAGTGGGGAGGTTGGATAAAGTATTCTTAATTAATGTGAGTCTACCCCCTTTCGATAAATACATCTGTTTCCAACCAGCCAACATTTTCTCTACTTTCTCAACAACCCTATCCGAAATGGCTCTAGCCTTAAATGTCGCCCCCAACGGATGACCCAAATATTTCATAGGCAAGGAAGCCACTTTACAACCCAAGAAACTTGCCAAGCTGTTGATACTTGGGCACCACACCCATTGGAACCATCTCAAACTTACCAAGGTTCACCTTGAGACTTGACACTACTTCAAAGCATAACAAAAGTGCCCTTAAAGCTTGAATCTGGGCACGGTCCGCCTCACAAAAAGGAAGAGTATCATTTGCAAAAAGGAGATGGGAAATTATGATAGAACCATTAATTCCATTTCCCACTGAAAATCCAGACAAAAAACCTCCCCCAATGGCACAGTGATTTAGTCCACGGGAGGTCTGATGGCACATGGGGATAGGATGCAGTGGAGGCCTAACGGGAGCATGCAATCTACAATGAGATCATATTCAAGATGTTATCATCACATGGTAATGTTCCTTTCCTGTGGAAGAGTATTTGGAGGTCTCGTGTGCTTTCCAAAGTAGCTTTTTTTGTATGGACCGCCTCTCTTGGGAAGATTTTGACCACGAACAATTTGAGGAAGCGGGGTCTCATTGTTATGGATTGGTGTTATTTGTGCAAGAAGAATGGAGAACCAGTGGATCACTTATTATTGCATTGTGAGGTGACAAGAGTGTTGTGGGATGAGATATTTAGAAGAGTTGGTGTGGCTTGGTTTATGCCTTTGAGGGTGATGGATTTAATAGCTTGTTGGAAGGAGACTGAAGGCTGTCCCCAAGTGGTGGCAGTTTGGAAGATGATTCCTTTGTGCATTATGTGGTCTATTTGGATGGAAAGGAATGTTCGGTACTTTGAAGATAGGAAGCTTACAATGGAGGAACTTAGAACTTTTTTGTACACACATTATTGCTATGGTTTAGGCCAATGTGCTTAACAGAAATAGTGTTCATGATTTTCTGTTTTTAATTTATGGTTCCTAGATTGTATTTAGATGTTCTTTTGTATACTTATTCTGTACACTGGTTTCGCCTACTTCATTCGTATCAATAAAATTTTCATCTTTCTTATAAAAAAAACTAAAGAAAATAATTTACTTCATATTTTATCTTTTAATTTTTCTGTGATTCCTATTGACCTATTGAATACAATGATGAAGAAGTTAATATATGTTTAGTTTTATCATATTTTTGTACAAGAAATTAAAAAGAAATTTAGTTGTTAGACAACTTAAAAATAAATACAGTTTTGAATTGGTTGGAATAGGTCTAAAATTGGCTGGAATTGCCCTAAATCGGTCGATTGAAGTGGTTTAGTGAACGATTCAAAAGACTCACTGAAATCGGTTCGGTTTCTGACCAATTCAATTTGAATCAGCTGAATCGGTTTGAATTGAATCGTTTTTTTGAGCCTTGAATGTAATAGACCCAATAATAGCATTACCAATGGAGAAATCTAAATGACCACCCCTCTGCACCATAGCGGCCTCCACCATCTGACCCAATACCTCCTCAAACCACGAGCTATGGGAAAAACCAGCAGGGTTACCATTAATCAACACCGATAATTGGGCAGTAGAAACACAATGCCTAATCCACGAACACTATCTTTCCCCAAAATCGCAGCTCCCAAGCATGTAGAAATGGAAGTCCCAATTCACATGATCAAATGCCTTTTCCATATTTAAGCTTACAAAGAACACCAGGAACACCCTCCTCATTCGATTGTCTAGACATTCATTAGTAATAACCGCATCCATGGTAGAATATATGGCGGAGTAAGGCTACTTTTGTAGAGTAGTTTCTTTGCTGGGTGGGTTGCCTAATGAGAGATTCTTACCTTTTGTTAACTTAAAAAAAAGTAGCATGTTATAGTGATAGATTAATGTTGTATGTGTAAGAGAATTGAGGAAACTTTTATCATCTTTTGCTTCATTGCGAGGTAGGTAGTGCCTTGTGACGCTATTTTTTTGGGCTATATTGAATTATGCCTCAATGTGGTGCGGATCTCTGTGTATTGGAAAGGTTGGTTTGGCATTCATCATAGTTAAGCCTTGTGGAAAATGATTGCAACTTTTTTAATGTGGTACATTTGGAGAGAGAAATTATTGAAGTTTTTAAGATGGCATTAAGGTAGCAGAGGCTCTTCAGCCTTTATTTTTAATCTCTTTACTGCTAGATGGTGGCACGTGTTTTCTAATTTTTAGTTTCCAGAACTTCATCTTTTTACTTTTATTTTTCTGGTTAAGTGTCTCTTATATACTTCATGTGTATTTGGGTGGTACCCTTTTTGCTCAGTGATAAATCCTAGTTTTTTGTTTTGCTTTTTAAGGGCTAAGATGACGTGTCTTTTATATATCATTCATTTTTTATACAAGTAAGATGATATGCGGCTTTTTAGGTTATTTGACATTGATTTTTGTTGATATTTATTTATTTTTTCTTAGGCATGGGTCATGCAACCCTTAATGCAAGCCCCCTTATTATTTTCTATGTTTTTGTCCTAACGCGTGCCGTGGAAGGTGATCTGTTGTAGCTTCATGATGTTTGGCTTCCCCACTCTTGCTGTATCTACATGCCTATAAGAGATTTTATTTCTTACTTGATATTTATTTATTTATTATAAGTCTTACCTGATATTTATGAATGTGCATAAGATAATGATGTCATTTTTCTTAGTAAGGGAAATTTAACAGTACATTTATAATTCAACATGGGAACCATATTTCCATTTTTACTTTTCTCTCATGTGTTTCATTAGACTGTTTTGAGTTGCTGTTCTTGCTCATAATTTGGGGAGCTAATAATGTTTGCAATTGAGAACATGATAATTTGCACAATTAAACCCAATTAGGCAGCTACCCTTCTTATATTAGCATCATGAAAACATTCAATGTGAATGTATTTGTAACTCTGGTAATTTTGCAGGCTTTATGATCCTCGTGTTCCTGGGCTACGAGAGATGTTGCACGGTGAAGTTTTCTTCCCTTCTGACAGATTCTCAGATATGGAAACTTTGGAAACTTTAGTAAGCCTTGGACTTAGAAGAACACTAGGCTTTGCTGGTTTACTTGATTGTGCTAGGACGGTTTCTCTACTGCAAGATGCTAGGGACTCAGAGACACAGAGTTATGGGAGGAAGTTGCTTGTCTGTTTAGATGCTCTGTCATTAAAGCTCTCGACTGATTGGGCTGGAAATTGTGATGAATTGGACGATGCCATCTTATGTAATGACAAAAGTCTCGTGGATGGTAATTCTACGCATGTTGATTCTTACAAGAGAGAAGAGAACCATTGCATAGATGATCTTGACACTAGTTTATTTGTTGGCATCATGATTGAGGATAAACTGGAAGAAGAATTTTGGTCTGAAATTAAGACTATTGCTTGGTGTCCTATTTCTGCTGATCCACCTTTACAGGGACTCCCATGGTTAAAATCTAGTAATCAAGTAGCAGCCCCAAGCACAGTGAGACCTAAAACACAGATGTGGATGGTGTCGTGTTCAATGCATATACTTGATGGCGAATGCTACTCAACACACCTGCAACAAAAGCTTGGTTGGATGGATTCTCCAACCATAGATGTTTTATCCACACAGTTAATTGAGCTGTCCAAGTTCTATGGGCAGCTTAAGTTACAGTCTGTGGTGGAACCTGAATTGGATGATGCTCTGCAAAAGGGAATGCCATCACTTTACTTGAGATTGCAGGAATATATTGGTTCTGAGGATTTGATGGTGCTAAAATCAGCTTTAAGTGGTGTTTCCTGGGTTTGGATTGGGGATGATTTTGTTTCTCCAACTGCACTTGCATTTGATTCTCCCGTGAAATTCTCTCCTTATTTGTATGTTGTTCCATCTGAATTATCGGCATTTAGGGTTTTGCTTTTGGAATTAGGTGTCAGACTTAGTTTTGATGTTTGGGATTATTATAGTGTACTACAGCGCTTGCATAATGATGTGAAAGGGTCCCCACTGTCCACAGATCATTTAAGTTTTGTCCACTGTGTCCTTGAAGCTCTTGCAGACTGTTGCTCAGATAAACCGTTGTTTTGGGTATCTGAGACTCCACTCTTAATCCCTGATTCTTCTGGAGTTCTGATGCGTGTGCAGGATCTTGTGTTCAATGATGCACCATGGATGGAAAACCATACTCTTCCTGGGAAACATTTTACACATCCAACTATCAGCAATGATCTGGCTAACAGGTTGGGCGTACAGTCACTTCGCTGCCTCTCGTTGGTTGATGAAGAAATGACTAAAGATTTACCATGCATGGAGCATGGTAGAATAAATGAGCTTTTAGCATTGTATGGGAACAACGACTTCATGTTGTTTGACCTTCTTGAGTTGGCAGATTGCTGCAAGACCAAGAAGCTACACCTAATCTTTGACAAGAGGGAGCATCCTCGCCAGTCTTTGCTGCAGCACAATCTAGGTAACAATACAAAATCTGAAGGTTGTTTGTGCATAAAATGTGTTAATGATCTAGGAATGGTTGCTTAAAAATAACGACATACCTATAAGTTTTTGGCATGAAAAGAAATCTGTAGTTTTGGCTGCTGCTGTAATTATAGCCACATCAGATCGGCAAAGGTGACAGTGCATATTAGTTTATAAAATATCCTATCATGCTAGAACCCTTGTGCAACTCATGGGAATAAAGGTGGTTTTACTTCTGAAGTCATGGTCTCACACAAGTCTTGTATGTTTTAAATTAGTATTATTAGTTAGGTGGGGGCCTTTTTTTAGCCTTATCTTAAATTGGAGCATTATTCTTAATCTTGCTTGTTTACTTGTAAAGGTGAATTTCAAGGGCCTGCCCTAGTAGCCGTTTTGGAAGGGGTCAGCTTGAGTAGAGAGGAAGTAAGTAGCCTCCAGCTTCTCCCTCCATGGAGACTACGAGGCAATACTCTTAATTATGGTTTGGGACTGCTTAGCTGTTATTTTGTCTGCGACCTCCTTTCAATTGTTTCTGGTGGCTATTTCTACATGTTTGATCCTCAGGGTCTAGTGCTAGCTGTACCTTCAACTTGTGCTCCCACAGCAAAAATGTTTTCACTGACAGGTATGTTGCTCAACGCTATTCATGGTACCAGTGATTCACTTCTTTCCCACCATATTGCTTCCTTCATAGTTGACCTGGCAAGGCCTCCTTGTTCTCAATATTCTGCATGTTGCTCCTAGTGAAATTGTTGTGGTTGTACTTAACTGTGTATCGTGATATATAGCTTCAGTGGGAACAGCACTTTCAAGAATCTTGGAGGAGCCAGCTTTTCTGATGCCAGATAGAACTTCTTAACGAACTTGTCTCTGTCCATTTATATTTTGTGCGTGTTTGAGTGTGTAGGCTTGCTGATTTGTGACCACAAATGCTTGTAGATTTCCAAAGAATAGGAAGAAGCATTTCCTGCCACCAGACTTAACTATAGATTTCTGAAGTAGCATTTTCACTGAAATTTCTCATAAATTTGACATTATTTTGTGTAATATGTTCAGCTGAAGCAGGAGAAATAGATAAAATTTAAGGCATGAGGCTATAATTTGGTTTGTTAGTGACAGGATTTTAGTCAGAAACACTTGCGAAGGGTGTTTGTCACAAGCAATATTCTGAGTGTTAATTGCTGGAAGCAAATCTGAAATGGGTAATCAAAGAATTTTTTTAGAATTGTTTTGGTACCACTTGAATTTTGAGATTGTTAAGAATAACTAATTGTTGGTGGACATGGTGAGAGCAAGAGAACAAGTACACTGGGAGTCTACCTTAGATCCCGAGTAGAAAAGAAAAGAAAACAAGAAAATCCTGGAGTCTAAAGCAATAGAAAAATAAATGAGCAACCATCCAATAGTAAAATGTATTGAAGAAAAAGCCTTGAGGTCCTCTATTGTTCTTGAGCTGTCTTTAAAGTTGCTTGCAATTAAACAATATAGAAAGCTGAAATCCTGATTGTTTATATATTTGATCATTCTAAACTGAATTTTCAAAGGGTTTTGAAGCAGTTTCTATTCAACTATCATGGAACTAAAAAGGTTGAACTATACCAAGGAACGCGTTGCTAGCAAGTACTATATTTTGGTCCTGATAAAGGCACAGGGCAAACAATACAAGCTTATTTAGTTTTATGTTTGAGTGGTACCGCTTTTTCTGGATGGTTGGCGTGTTGGTTCTTGATTTCCTATCTTGAACCAAATTACAGTCAATCCCCTGAAAGCAAACTAAAGGATGGTGGACATTGTTGGAGCTGTTTTGGCTGTTTTTGGTAATATTTCTCATGGGCTGGCACTAAGATTTGGCTATTGGAAAATAGGCTTACAGAAAGAGATAAAGATGGATAAGTGAGGCACCACACCTTTTTTGGGTGAGGCAAAAGGTATAGGAGGGGGCAATTGGAGGTGGCTTCCCTACTTGTGCTTAGATGGTGGGATGCCACAGGCTTGACCTCAAGTCGAGTTTTAGTCTTACCTAGACCCCAGCCCCACTAGGGAATTCATTGAATCCTTAGGTGGCTAATACTAATAGTCTAAGGTGAATCAATATTTGAATTTGAGCCTAGGATCTAGTGTATGCCAACCCTCTCAGGAGTAACCTAAGAACCATTGAGCCACCACCCTTGGTGGTTGAGGCACCACAGGTTAGTTAGAACAAGAAGCATCTCATCTTTGGATTCCAGGCTCCCGTGGAATCTTGGCACAAAAGGGGTCTATGGAATCTGGCAAAAGTGCATCCGCCCCAAAAGCACCACAGCTGGTCAAAGTACATTCTTCAGCTTCAAATCCAAAATAAAGAGTTAGAAACTGGTGCATGGCATTTCACTAAGCAGGATATATCTTTCCTCGCAAAGCAGTAGAGCTACTAAAAAAATGCTCTTCAACTATTAGATTTACAGCACTCTATATATCTTATATATCTTCACTATGCACATTACTTCTTGGTTAATGAAGTAGCTAAACATAGAGGATTGAGGAAGTTGCTTAAATATGTTTTACACTGCAGGTCTAGGAATCCTATTCGATTGGCAAGCTTCTGACTAAGGTGCTAGGATTTCTAGACTTAGCACAAAGTATGCCCGTGTGCCAAAACATTTGATGACTTTAAAGAATTTAAGTTGAATTATGTGAGGTGTACTTGCAGGAAAATTCCCATTGAATTACCTGAGGTGTATTTGTGGGAAACTCCTTGTTGAGGGCTCGGAGACTTTGTTCTCAGACACCCGGTGCCAATAAAAAGAAAAGAATGGTTTAGAATAATTTTTTTTAATTTTTATTTATTTATTTATTTAAAAGAAGTAAATGGTTTACAATAGATTAGGATTTGTTCAACAAAATAAAGGGAAGGTTGTAGTATTTTACCGCTTTATATATGAAATAACGAACGCCTGTGAGATAATAAATGGTTGAATAGATTCACGTTAATCCGGAAAAGTTAGTGGGCGTTCAACACGTGGGATTTGTATGTTTTTTATGGCACTGAAACACTAAATCCTATTTTCAATCCATTATCGTGCTGCTCAGGTGCTGCGGTGTTTAGTGCTTGGTGGGTGTTGTGTGATCAGTTGTAGACAAGTTAGCAGACTTGATTGGGTGGCTTGGAGGATAAAACTTGTGTGACTTGGAATGTCGTCCTGTTGTGTCTGATGTGGTGCTTTAGAGTGAGTGTCATGGTTTGACTTATGACTGTACAAAGCCTCCACTGTACAACCTGTAGCTTTTTTGCTACATGGCTTTTTGTTTGTATGGCTGTGTAACGCACGCGTGTGTTTTTGTTGTCCATTTTGAGAAATTAATTTTTTTTCTTCTAAGGGTCCATAATTGTGCACCACAAGTACTTGGGCTGTTTCCTATGCTTTTTATTTATTTCTTATGTTCAGTGAAAATTTGTTAATATTAGTAGGCGTAGCCAAGGACACTAGATGCATACAAGAGAAAACACCTAGTTGTGAAGAAGAAATGGATGCACGGAAATCGTGAACATTAAGGGCATGTTAGATGCTTGAAGTATCTCAAAATTTTGTGAATAGTAGTAAAATAGTTTGAGTAAAGATTTTTTATTGGGTTTTGGAAAATGAGAGACAAAAAGTTGAATAAAAATATTTTTTAAAACAAGTATTGTATTGGAGTTTGTGAAAGTGATAGATAAAGTTAAAAAATTGTTTGAATGCAGTTTTTTATTTTTTTTTTATTTTTTGTTTTGAAGTTTGTAAAAGTTGTATTGATTTTTGTGTTTGAGTAATGATTAGATGAAAAAATTGAAAAATTGAAATTGAAAAGTGTTTTGTGTTTGAGTGTTGAAAAAGAATCTTCTGAGTTCTCCCAGCAAGCTTTCTTTATCGAATGAACGAATGGCGAATTTCCCTATCTTAGACGTGCTCCATAACATCTTATTGCTTCTTGATTCCTTGTTTTAGTCGAGTATAATAAACAGAAGAATTATGTAAGAACCCCAACTTCCCAAACAGAAGAAAGGTTCACTTTTAAGCCCAACACAGTCTGATAGGTGGACCACCATTATATGATTTTGTCTACAACACCTTCAACCTTTAGCCACATGTTTTCAAATTTGACGTATCTTTGACCCCTTTGAATAACTTTGCAATCTAACCTGACAGGGAAATGATCCGAACATAGCCTAGATAACCTTTTTTGGTTAGATTAGAATAATGTGCTTGCCAAGAGGGAGAGAACTATAAATCTATCCAATCTAGACCAAGCCTAGTTGTTTGACCACGTGAATGATCCTCTCACAAGAGGAATATTCAGATCCAGCTCAAACATGAACTTTGAGCCTCCACCATAAATGGACAAAGACTTGCCTTCCATAATCTTTTGCTTGGGAACTTGTTAATGTTGATCACCTCCAATGCACAAAAGTCCCACAAACTATGCAGACTAGCGATCTCTTCCCAAAGAAAGCATCAATTACTATCTAGGTTTGGCCCATAAACTCCCACAAAGGCCCACTCAAAATTATCTACCATATTTTCAGAAGAGTAAGCCATTGTGTATTTCCCCAACACACTCTTCAACTCTTTCCACCACCCTTATATCCCAAATAATTGATACTCCACCTGAAGCTCCCTTAGAAGCTAAATAGGACCATCCTACATGCTGGCAACCCTACAAAATCCGAACAATCCTTTAAGAAATATATTTCATTTTCGTTGCCAGAAAACACAATATCTGGAGACGCTTATTAATCTTGTTCAATCCCCTGATATTCCAGAATAAAGTTGGTCTTGCCCTCCCTCAACTTAGACTCCCCTCCCTTTGCGTTGTAGTTGATTGCCTAAGTAAGACGTTTTAGCTCCCTACTTATTTTTTAGCCCAATTTTGTTTAGCGTAAATGTCCCTTCTCAATGGTGGTAAGTAATGCTATGAATTGTTCTTCAAATACCTCACATGTAATGCCAACACTCTACTACGTCTCCTTAACCTTTTGCAAAACCCAATCCAATGATGAATGACTATATTGTTGATCGAACGAAGAGATTTCAAGGGCACAAACTCATCCCCAGCCTCAGCTCCAAACTGTGCACCAGTCCCTATGTATTCTTCTTCACAAGGCACGAATGGCAACCCCATCAGCTCATCAACACCATCTCCTGCATATTGTGCCGCACCTTCTCGACAGCCCCATTTTACTATCACTGCATAATGCTTCCCCCCATCATGGGACGTTCTGGATTGACGGCAAACCTAGAAACTCTCGAAAGCATTAGTGTTATGTCATTTTCCTTCAACTCCAGTGTGGGTGCTAGTGTGTCATCGAAGAGAATATTGGCCAGGGTGTGCCTCTCAATGGCAATTCTTTCTATGTCACCCCTGTGGAGTGAAGCGCGTTTCAGCTATCTCTACACCAATACCTGATATAGAACCCACTACGAAAATAGATCACTTGAGCTTTCTTTTGACCCATCACTCTCTCCTTGACCGGGTTATGGAAACTGGGCCAATCCCAATTTTCTTTTTTCCTTTTATCCGGCTTTACAGGATTCAGCTCATCTCTTATCACATCCAGTCCATTCCAATGTAAAATTGACATGTTTCGGGCCTATCTTGCGCAAGAGACACTTATTGAGTTTTTAGAGTGAGACCCCTTCTGCCTTGGAATCTGTCCTTGCATGATCTGCAGAGGAGTCAGACCACCTTCCTTGTTCCCCTTTCTGCCCCTAGTGTCAAATTGAGTCATCGAAGCATGACCCATTTTCAGGGCTGCGGCATTTGATCTCCTCATCGCCATGAATGCCCTTACTTTGGCCCCATTTGGTGGTTCTTGTAAACGTTTATGGAGGAAAAATACTTTTTTTTTTTTAATTGATGTACAAACATATGTATATACACTACATACACTTGACGCTTATACCCTCACACACTTATAATAATTACAAACATATCTTCTAACACTCCCCCTTAAGCTGGGGCATATATATCATATAAACCCAACTTAAAACAAATATGTTTTAACCGACTCCAACACAAAGACTTAGTAAACACATTTGCAAGTTGATCAGTAGACTTCACAAAAGGTGTAACAATGTCACCTCTTAGTATTTTATCTCGAATGAAGTGACAATCAATCTCTATATTCAGATGTTCCACTGAACCATCAGGATGAAATTTGATTGTATATACCCATTTACAGCCAACAGGTTGCTTACCAGGTGGTAGTGGAACAAGTTCCCATGTCTCATTATGATGAAGGGCATCCATTTCATTTTTCATAGTTGTTCTCCATCCTGGATCGGATAAAGCATCTTGAACTATCTTAGGAACAGAAAGTTTTGAAAGTTGAGAGGTAAAGCATGAGAATGGAGGAGATAGAGCATGATATGAGACAAATTGACTAATTGGATGTCAAGTACCACAAGATCGAGTACCTTTGCGGAGAGCAATAGGTGGAGAGTCTGAAATACTAGGTAACGCAGGATCCGAAGATGGAGACACGGTTGGTGAAGGCATGGAAGCTGGCAGCCGTGAACGACGCGAGTAAATCTGTAAAGGATCCGGGGGAGCGGGTGGAGGTGGAGGATCGACAACAGGAGGAGAAAGTGTAAGAGTAGGTAATGGTAGAGGATCACACTCAACACTCAAGGATGTGTCAGAGAAATAGGGTATGGACTCAAAGAAGGTAACATTAGCACTAATGAAATAGCGTCTAAGAACAGGACTATAACAACAATATCCTTTTTGAGTCCGAGAATAACCAACAAAAAAACATTTGGTAGAATGAGGATCAAGCTTATCAAAACCCGGGCCAAGGTTATGAACATAGCAAACACACCCAAAGCTTTTTGGGTGAAAACACTTCAAAGAGCTTCCAGCCGCTGAAAACGTTTCCTCCAACCACCACAAACTGATCGGAAAGCTCAGAAAACCACCAACACTTCAAACAACAGCTCTGATACCATGTAAACGTTTATGGAGGAAAAATACTTCTTTTTTTTTAATTGATGTACAAACATATATATATATATATATATATATATATACACTACATACACTTGACACTTATACCCTCACACACTTATAATAATTGCAAACATATCTTCTAACAGTTCTCATGACCAAATGGGTTATTCTGATTCTCGCCCGTGACCCATCAATCATCATCATTACTTCAGAAAAACAGAGCATATACTCTGCTTAACTCGACAACAAATTTCTCCACCCAGACGTTCATACCCTTCTGAAATGACTAGAACACCTCGCTGACCTCCTCCACCATATTCAGTAGTAGTTAAATATCTACCATGGACATTCGAGCAGCATTCAGCCAACAAAGCTTTGGTCCTTCGCACGTGTTTTATGAATTCCAGCTCTCTCTGCCTGGAACACTTCTTCCACCATAGCTACCAGCCACCCTATACCACTACGACTCAGAACTACAGGCCTTGATACCCCTATGCTCTTCTCCACAAGTTTTACTGAGGATCTCCGTGCTTATGTTGAGAACTTGAAAGCTTTTGATTCCACTTAAAAGCAAACAAATTGACCCATAGTAATCTGAAATCTAATGTATGAAATGAAACGGAAGGAGTCAAAAACTAACAGTGTCATCTCACCCGAAAGCACTTCTAACGGATAAAACTTCAGGAGGTTGGGACCATCATCAAACCCTTTAAGCTTGATTTAGTTACCAGTATAGAAGAATCATTATTTAAGATGTTTTTGTTGCTAGTTTGGGGTTGCAAAGTTGAGGGCTTTTCATGGGGACGGGTCTTATGATTTGCTTCAAAGTAGAAAATACCATGCCCTTATGTTGTTCCCAACAGTCATAACAGTTATGATCTTTTTTTTTTCACTTACATTTTCACCGATGCAGTTTCCACTTGCGGTGCCTTGTCTTTCTGCATCTTATTTTGTCCCATTAGATAAATATTCTGAAGTATGCTTCTCTTGCCATCAAATTATGGATAAATTGCTCCTTTCTATCCCGACTTGGGTAAAGCTCAGGTAAGTTATGACATAATGGATTGCGGATGCATGACTTGAATGACCATGGCACCCACCACCAGATCATGCAAAATTATAATTTTTCCTTATAAGTGTCTCAAAAAGTACTCTATTTTTCCTATTTTGTAGGACACTAAAAGGTTGAAAGTATAATTTGACATGATTTGGCAGTAGTTTTATGCTCTGTGTTGGGTCCTCATCACTCAGTTTTGGATTGAAGGGGATATTACATATGATCTGATAGTCTGGGAGTGAAAACTTTCAAATTTTCCCCAAAATTTCTTGGATGGTTGGTTTTCTAATGTTTTAGATCTTTATAGTCAGTGTCCTGTATGAATAGAATTGAAGATTTGAAATGATTTTTTTGTGCTGGGGGATTTCAGGCACTAATTTGACTCAGCGGTTTTGTGATCAATTTATCCCCATGATGATTGGTCAAAATATGTCATGGTCATCATCAGATGCTACCATTATCCGCATGCCTCTGTCTTCTGAATGCTTGAAAGATGGACTAGAGATTGGATTAAAGAGAATAAAACAGATAACTGACAGATTTTTGGAGCATGCATCTAGAACACTTCTTTTCTTGAAGTCAGTTGTACAGGTATGAACAGTTCGACTTATAATAAAGGTATTGCATGTTTGTAGCTATTGGTACAACATAAAATGTTTGGACATATCTCCCTTATATTTTTTTTTTCAAGAAAGAAAAATGAGGAATTTTTTACTGAGAATTAGATAAGGCTGCAATTGCCAACATCTCGAGTTTAAGTGGGATATCAAATTACCTTTTTATTTCACTGAAAATGCTACTTCTAATATCCTAAAAGCCGGAGCACTTGTAATATGTTTCTTAGAATATGCAAATTGCAAGTGTAATAGAAAGGCGGATGAATCACTTAGTCCTCCATTCTCCCAAATCTATCAGAAAGATGGTTACACAATTGACAGATGATGGGCACCCACACTCGATCTGGTGGGGGCACTTCAACCTAAGTGCATAGGACGTATACAAGGGAGAAACCATCTAGAAGATGAAAACAATACAAGAAATTAAAGTTGAGCCCATTAAAGTCTATATAGGCTGTCCCATGGATAATATTATATTAAAAGAGAGTTTTGAGCTCCTCAATCGTCCGTTTGGGTCCTCAAAAAAATTTTCATTCCTTTCCCTCCATGTACATCATATGAGGTGAGAAGGAACCATCTTACATCCTGCTACAACCCCTCTCCTAGAGCCAAGAGGTCCACTATTCATTTGGGCATAACCCGTACCAAACCAACCATATTGAAAAGGCCACTCCACAAAGCAATAGCAACCTCACAATATAGTAAAACATGATATATGGAGGATGAGATGATTTGGAATCTTTGCTGTGTGGAGAATGATCCCTCATTGCATTATGTAGTGTTTGTGGATGGAGAGAAGCAAGAGGTGCTTTGAAGACATGGAGTGTTCTTAGGAGGAGCTGAAGCGACTTTTTTACAATACTTTACTCTCCTGGGTTTTGGCCATTATTTGTAATGCGGATAATCTCCATCATTTGCTTGTATCTCTTCACTAGTGCTTAGTTGTAATTAGGCTTGTTCGATGTATACTCCCGGTATACTTGGGTTATGCCTTCATTATCAAAAAAATTTTACTCTTATAAAAAAAATGATAAATGGACTCCTCAGTCCTCAAAACTAGAATGGTTAGAAAACTTACCCCAACCTTTTTATATGTTTTTATATCATAGTCCCACCCCATCAGACCATTGGTTCTCATTTGAACACCACCCACCACAAGAACATCCGTATTTATAATCTAGTGCTGTCCACAAGGCCTCTCTAACTCTATCATTCTGATAGCATAAAAGCTACTTTCATAAGAGTGCATGATTAAACAAGAAAAAGTTCCGAACTCCCAACTTACCCTCAGAAATTAGAGAAGACATATGCTCAGCTTACCAAGTGAAATTTAACATCTTCACTTAACCCAAGGGAAGTGTCACACCCACGGCTTAGTTAAAGGCTGAATGGGAATTTTTTAATTGTGTTTCCTTATTATAATCGTCATTCTTTTCACAGGTCTATATTATGGGCTTTAGAGAAGTATTGGAAAGTTGTTTAGTGCCTAGAATTAAGGTGTAACGTGGCCCAATTCATGTTTTAAATAGGAATAGTCGATAGAATCGAAGAAAAATTATGAATCCTTGTTATATACCAATTCCCATGTCCAATCAGATCTGTTAATCTCTAATTTATAGGGATAAAGCCTAAAATTATGCTGCCAGCGTTTTCCTAGAAGAGTCAGAAATTGTATAAATGTTTATTCTATGGAAACTCAATTCCTACTAGGAGTAGGAATGCCCTTCTGCTGCCAATCCTAATTTTTAGGGATAAGAACTAGATTTTAGAACACTTTTTCTTTTAAAACTTGCTGTCAAACTCTAGGAGCTTATCCAAAATATTTCTCTAAGGAAACTAGATTTAAAAATCCTGTTTTCGTCAGCCTGGAGTAGCCTAAGAAAACCATAACTCTTTATTATAAAGAAAAAAGACCTAAAACTCATTATTTCAATTTTCAACCGAGCCACAATTCCCCCTTGTTGCTTCCCATTTTCAGCCCCCAAAACTCAAAAAGAATTTTCTCAAATCACAGCCTTTCTAACCCTTTAACAGAAATCCTATGTATGGGCCTCCCTTTGGTCACGTAGGTGAGTTTTCTTTAAGTTTTCTCAACTCCTTTCATCAAGGTTCAAGTTTAGATGTCTAATAACCTTCTAAAAAATTTCTACCTCTTTCTTCATGAAAAGCAGTGCAAGATCCAATCTATCATACAAAATTCATCAAGAATTCAATACCAAACACTCTTGGTGTTTTTTCCAAGGGTTTTGATCTAGCTCTATCAGGTTAAGTGAAGTTGATTGAACTCATGAAGCTAACGAGTGAGGTAAGGAGTATGATCATGCGGTTGATGTTCAAAGTTAAAATGTCACATTTTTTTCAAATGAATTTCAAGTTATATGCTACGATTCTAGCCTTTTTCTTGTAAGACCTTTACTATACATCTATTGTATGATATGTTATGAAAGTAAGGATTGGAAAATGCTTTAATGTGATGCTTTCGCTATATGTATATGTAATGAATGTGCTCTTGTTATGAAAGTTTCGGGAATGCTCATAATGATGTTAGTTCATTAACTCATTCGGGTAGAACACTTACCCCTCGAAAGCAAATTTGGAGTAGTAAGGCACCGTCGAGAGTGACTACTATTTTTTATTAGATGTACATCTTGTATAGCCACTATGTACTAGGATCACATCCTTTTTTATTTTCAATAAAGCTTTACTTATTTACATATAAGAAAACGTCGTGTAATGGTGTTGGACTGGTGTTACATGTGTAAGAAGAATGGGGAATCAGTAGATCACCTGCTTTTACATTGTGAGGTGGCCGAGACCATGGAGGATGGTTTTCTTGCGGGAATTGAATTCTCATGGGTCATGCCTCAGAGGCTGGTGAATTTTCTAGCTAGCTGGAGAGGCCTCCAAGGTAATCCACAAGTGGAAGCCATCTGGAAAATGGCTCATATATGTATGTGTTGGTGCACTTGGCGGGAAAGAAATGATAGAAGCTTAGGACTACGAGAGGACAATGGATGAGCTTAAAGTTTTCTTTTTTTAAAACCTTGTTCTTATGGGCGGGGGGTCATTAATTTTAATGGACTAAATGTCCATGATTTTCTATATTCGGTTGTAAACCTTAATTAGATAGTTCTCACGTATACTTCTTGTGTACTTGGGCTATGCCTTCTCTTCTTATGAATAAAAGTTCTTGATAATGCCTTTAAAATCCATGAACTAATTCTCCCATACTGAATTGTTGATATTCTGCTGAAAACGAGTTTCTCTCCGTACACTTTGAAAAAACTCTTCCTGCTTGGAACTAATGATGAATTTGCTACTGCAATTTTGAGTTGGTTTCGATGGGATTCTTTAGAGAGGTGGGAATAGACTCGAAATTGTTCACTCTAGCAAAAGAGGGAGGTTTTTTTCGTATCTCAGAGAGAGGATGGAAGAGGCAATAGGAACTCTTACTTAAACAGAACATAATCCAATGGCTGGTCAAGGCGTTGGAGGAGCAAATATGGACGTTGCAAAGGGAGCTGGAGGCTTTGAAGACTTTGGTCGGTCGAAATAAGGCAAGCTGTAGTTGTAGGGGCATTGAGAAGGAAGTGTTGGGCTTGAATAAAGACAAGGCCCGTCAGAAAAAGGGGATAGTAGAGGTCTGGAAGGAAGTGAGTGGGCCGAAAAGGTTGGGCTGAGAGAAGGGCCCATTGATTAAGGGGGTAGACCATTCGGGTGGGGCACAGCCCACAGTTCACGTAACCACGGCTCACAAAAAAGGTAAGACTTCTCTTGTTGAAAAGTCCGGTGTGCAGCCACTAGCGTCGTGCATGCCGCTGCCGTTAGTGGAGATTCGGAAGGTCCACAGAGTGCGCCGATAAGGATGGTGGACCTCTCAGATGATGGCCCGCAGGTGTGGGATGATAGGAATGGGGAGGTGGAACTTGCGAAGATCTTGGCGAATCAAGAGGGAGATTTGCCTGCACCATATCAGGTTCAGATAGCGCCGACGAGGACTCTGGTGGCTCCGTTGAACCCCTCTAGTCTTCTTCCCGAGGTAGTTGAGCTTGAGATGACCTTTGCGAGTCGAGAGGAGTTCCCTGCATCATATCAGGATCAGACAGTGCCGATGAGGACTCTGGTGGTTAGTGGGGCTCCGGCGAACTCTTCTAGCTTACTTTTGGTGGATTCCGAGGTGGTTGTGAGGGATGGGGAAGCCTCGGATGATTCGGAATTGGAGGGGTCTCTCTATGACTCTATTGAAGGGGTGTCCTCTGATGATGAGCATGCTTTGGCCTTGAGGGAACAGCTAGGCCTGACTGTTTTTTCCGGGGTGGAGGAAACTAGAGAGGTGGATCGAACACCACTGAATTTTCTGTTTCCTATCCATTTAGGAGTCTTAGGTTGGGTGTTTGATAAGGTGAAGGAGATTCAGAAAGTTGTGGGACTGGAGTGTGAGGGATACGAGGAACAGTTTATGGCCTTGCTTACAGCTATAGAAGTAGGGCATCAACAACAACGGAAGACTGTCTCAAAAAAACAGCGAGAGCTTAAGAGGTTGACATGGTCACTGAACGCTGATGGTAGCTCTAGTCGGAGCAGGCTGAAAGGGAAGGGGCTGACCCATTCTCCATGAAACCCAAAATTGTATCATGGAATGTCCGTGGGCTAAACGAGGCTACTAAACGTATGCGGATAAGAAACATGCTTTGGGAGTGGAAGGTAGACATTCTTTGCTTGCAAGAGACCAAGATGAAGCAAATTGATAGGCGGATTGTGAGGAGCTTGTGGAGTGGTGTTCATGTGGATTGGGTTTACTTGGCCTCTAATGGGGCGTCAGGTGGAGTGGTAGTCATGTGGGATAGGCAGGTGGTGGAAAAAATGGAGGAATTCATAGGGAGATACACGGTAGCATGCTCGTTCAAGAGTGTGTTTGATAACTTTTTATGGGCTTTTGCAGGTGTATATGGTCCAAATTTGGACAGCAATGGAGTACTTTTATGGGAAGAATTAGCTGGTGTTCATAGTTGGTGGAACCTCCCTTGGTGTATTGGGGGAGACTTAATGTTACTAGATTTCCAAGTGAATCTTTCAGTAATAGAAGAGGGAGGCCAGCTATGATTTGAATTTGGTAGATTTGCCCTTAGCCAGGGGCTCTGCCACGTGGGCTAACAATCAGACGTGGTCTCGTTTGGATCGTTTCCTCATTTCTCCTTAGTGGGAGAGCCATTTCCCTGACATTTGGCAAAGACATTTGCCTCGTATTAGTTTGGATCACTGGCCTATCTTGCTTGACTGTGGTGGTTTGCGAAGTGGTCGCAGATATTTTAAATTCGAGAACATGTGGTTAAAGTCGGAAGACTTTGTGGAATGAGTAAGATAGTGGTGGCGTCATATCAATTTTAGGGTACCCCTAGCTTTATTCTTGCTAGCAAATTGAAAGTGCTAAAAAGAGATTTGAAACTTTGGAATACGCAATCTTTCGGTGATCTTAGGAAAAAAAAAGAAGGAAAGATGAGGGAGATTCAGGAAATTGAGCAGATTCAAGAGGTTAGATCCCTTACCCAAGCTAAAGTAGAACAGAGGACATTGTTGGGTGAGGAGCTTGAGAGAATTATCCTGCTGGAAGAGATTTCGTGGCGGCAAAAATCAAGAGCATTGTGGCTCAGGGAAGGAGATCATTGTACCAAGTTTTTCCATCGAGTTGCAAATTCTCATAGGAGAAACAATAATATTGAGATGCTGAAAATTGATGGTACTGAGTGTAGGGAGGAACAGGTTATCAAGGACCATATAGTTGGCTTTTATGAGCAACTCCTTACTGAACCAATGAGTTGGTGGCCATCTCCTGATGGTTTGGTCTTTGACTCCATTGGAGAGAGTGATGTATCTCGACTAGAACAGGCTTTTGAGAAAGAGGAGGTGGCGGAGGTTGTACGAAAATTGGCTAAGGATAAGGCACCGGGGCCGGATGGGTTCTCTATGGTTTCTTTCAAGAATGTTGGGATGTGGTAAAGGAAGACATTATGAAGGTGTTCCAAGAACTCCACGTGGCTGGAAAATTTGAAAAAAGTTTAAATACAACTTTCATAGCATTGATCCAGAAGGTGGGGGCTAATGAGGTAAATGCATATCGTCCCATTAGCTTAGTGAGTGGTGTATACAAGATCATCTCTAAAGTGCTAGCGAACCGGCTTAGTGAGGTGGTAGGTAAGATTATCACTAAGCCTCAAAATGCCTTTGTTAATGGTAGGCAAATCCTTGATGCGGCTTTTATTGTGAACGAGTGTGTGGATAGTAGAATGAAGGAAGGTGTTACTGGGATCATTTTCAAGTTGGATACGGAGAAGGCTTATGATCATGTTAATTGGGATTTCTTACTCTTATCTTCTTGGGAGATGTGGTTTTGGGGTGAGGTGGAGGTCATGGATCCGATGGTGTATCAACGGCTAAATTATCTGTGTTAATTAATGGTAGCCCAGCTGGCTCCTTTCATAGTACACGAGGCCTGAGACAAGGCGATCTGTTGTCGCCATTATTGTTTGTTGTTGTGATGGAGGGTCTAGGCATGATGATTTCGGCTTTGACTCGTAATGGCATGGCGGACGGTTTTTCGGTTGGAAATCCGAAGAGGGGCATTACTAATATATCTCATATATTGTTTGCAGATGATACTCTTATTCTTTGTGATGTAGATCAGAATTAGGTGCAGACTTTGAAGGCGATACTTCTTTGTTTTGAAGCAGTGTCTGGGTTAAAAGTGAATTTTGACAAGTCCGAGATAGGACCAATTGGAGTGGTGCCAAATTTACGGCAATTGGCTCGTTCGTTAGGTTGCAAGGTAGCTTCCCTCCCATTGACGTATCTGGGTCTTCCATTGGGGGTAGGGGCAAGATCGTCCCTCCTTTGGGAGCCAGTGATTGAGAAAATAGAGAGAAGGCTAGCGAGTTGGAAGAGAATGTACTTGTCGAAAGGAGGAAGGCTCACATTGATTAAGAGATCTTCCTACCTATTTTCTATCTCTTTTTCCTATTCCATCAAGAGTAGCAAGCCGAATTGAGAAATTACAACGTGACTTTGTGGGGTGGTTTGGGGGAAGAGTTCAAATACCATCTGTCAAGTAGGAAACGCTATGTCGTCCTATATCCAAGGGTGGTCTGGGTATTAAAAATGTGAAGACTTTCAATTGGGCACTCTTCGGTAAATGTTTGTGGAGATATATTCGGGAACCGGAAGCCTTGTGGCAAGGGGTGATTGGGTGCAAATATGGTGATGAGAGAGAGAGAGGGGGGGTTGGTGTACTAAAGACGCTAGAGGAGTCAATGGAGTGGGGTTGTGGAAACATATCAAAAAAGGTTGGACAATCTTTCTTCGACACACCCACTTTCAGTTGGGGGATGGAACCGGGATTAAATTTTGGCAAGATATTTGGTGTGGTGATACAACTTTACAAGAGTTATTTCCCTCTCTTTTTCAAATTGCCAGCGTTTAAAGAGGCTTCAGTGGCGGATGTTATGGGAATATCGGGTGGGCAATTTCATTGGAATATCAATTTTAGCAGGGTTGCGCAAGATTGGGAGATGAATAGTTTTGTGGATTTTTAGTCTCGTACTCTGTGAAGCCAAGCAATCTACAAGAAGACGGGTTGTGGTGGGTCCCTCACCAGAAAGGTATGTTCTTGGTTCACTCTTTCTATAATGCTCTCTTTCAAGATCCCAATTGTCGGTTCCCTTGGAAAATGATATGGAGACATAAGGGCGCCCCTTTGTGTGGACAGCCTCTTTGGGTAAGATCCTCACAACTAATAATTTAAGGAAAATGAGGGTTATTGTAGTAGATTGGTGCTGTATGTGTAAGGGAGGGGGCGAGTCGGTAGATCATCTTTTGCTGCATTGTGAGATTGCACGGCCTTTGTGGGATGAGGTGTTTAGTAGAGTTGAGTTGGGTTGGGCCATGCCAGGGACCGTGGTGGCAGTCTTGCCCTGCTGGCCCAACATAGGAGGTCTGTCCCAGATATCAGCGGTTTGGAGGATGATCCCACTATGCATTATGTGGTGTTTATGGCAGGAGCGGAACGTGAGGACATTTGAAGACAAAGAGCGAACGCTAGAGGAGTTGTTGGCTTTATTTTTTAGTATGCTTTGTAATTGGGCCATAGCTGTTGATTTCAATGGAATTTTCCTTCATGATTTTCTCGTCTCTCTTGCGCCCGCTTAAAAGGGCCATTTCTTGTATATACTAGGCTAGGCCTTTTTTTTTGGAAGAGTCGGTGGTCACCGAAGAGTGACCCCTCCCCAAATTTATTAAAAAATAAAAAAAACCCTCACTTATGTCGGAGGAATACCGTGGTAACTCACAAGGGAATAACAGATGTACAAGAAAGCCCTATCCCATGTAAAATCACATTATTTAAGAATGTAAGGCAATTCCAAAAAATCCATGCGCAAGAGACCACGCAACCGTCCCGGACCAATATTATTTCCATCGAAATCTATGTTTTTTCCTGTTGCACCTTATTTAGCTAAAAAATCTGCTACTATGCTGGCTTCCC
This sequence comes from Carya cathayensis, assembly GCA_011037825.1. NCBI lineage: Eukaryota > Viridiplantae > Streptophyta > Magnoliopsida > Fagales > Juglandaceae > Carya > Carya cathayensis. The sequence goes on along the minus strand of QGSO01000335.1, from coordinate 593,848 downwards.
TATAAATGTGGCGAATTTGGCAATTAAGGGTCTCAAACAACGATTGAATGTCTTCCCAAAAATCCCACATATACCAAAAGTTGCAAGCACCCCCGACTTAATCCAATTCACTACAATTGTAGAGTCCGATTCCACCAACACATTTGTAATGCCAAGATTATGAGCCATACGTAAACCATCAAATAAAGCATATTCTTTGATTAATATAGTTTTGTTTACCTATCCCAAAAAAAACAAAAAAAAATCTTGATTACCTATCAAAAAAAAGTCAAAGGAGCTGAATTAGTTTGTCTAATTTATCATGTTTTCTTGGAGTGTGTGCATTATATCTGGAAAGCTGAATTAGTCACGATCATTTAATAATCTCTATCAACAATTTCTTTATTATTTTCTTGTAATGTTGTCTCATAAATTTAATATTTAAACAGATATCATTATCAACATGGGTGGAGGGAAATCCACAGCCATGCCTGGACTATTCAGTGTGTGTTGATTCATCATCTGCTCATCTGAGAAATCCTTTCTCGGAAAAGAAGTGGAGGAAGTTCCAAATATCAAGGCTTTTTGGTAGCTCGGGTGCGGCAATAAAATTGCAAGTGATTGATGTGATAATTTTACAAGGAGGGACTAGATTTGTTGATCGATGGCTTGTTGCGCTTAGCCTCGGTTCTGGGCAAACGAGAAATATGGCACTTGATAGGTATGTTGGAGAGATAAGTGTGTCTTAGGAGATTTCCTTTTAACATGCCACTACACTTGTAAAGTTGAAAGATGAAGGTATGTTTGTTTTTAGGTTAATTATAGCTATCCTCCCCTAACTAGTGGTCATTTTCACACACACTCTAATGTGAAAATTATAAATTGATAGAAACCAATGTGTTAGTTTCGACATATTAGTGCACCTGCAACCTAAACAGCCCACTAATTTGTTAATTTTGACATTATTTTTTGTTGATGAGGTGGAAATTGCTATTTAATCTCGAGTTACAATGTTGATTTTTGGAACTTGTAGTTTAGGGGGGACATTGAAAATGTCGCCATAGAGTTGAGACGATAAACTACAATTAAAACTAATTTCTTTTTTATGATATAATAGAATATGTTAGTGTATCTATATTAGAGGACTCAGCTAAAAGGAAAGTTTATATATTAGAGGATTTCCCTGAAATTAACTAACTCTTTGCTGGCAGACGTTTGCTCATAGGGAGCATTTGTATTGTTGATAATGCAAAATTCTCAAATTCATATTTATAGTAATAAACATTATCTCATTACTGTGAATTGCAGGTGCCCTAGCTTAACACACTAGCTAACACACTAAAAATTCTCAAAATTTTGACTGAGCATAATTAGATAACTGATTAATATCTGGTATTTTTCCTTCTGTTCCTGAGCGGTATGTTCCTTGTCGATCTTGAGACATGATATTACCTTTATGCCAAAGTTTTCACAAAAAAACTTTTTGGAGTAAATTTTTTGACTGGAAATGTTCTTATTCTTTGATTTGGAAATGTACTTTATGGGAATAAAGGAAGTATTTATATAGTCATATCTCTGTGTGGTGATGATCTTCTAACTTACTTCTGGATGTTATAACCAGTCTATTAGTCATTAAATTTTCATGAAGGATATATTTCTTGACTCGGGAGATTTTTAGTAGTTTAGTAACTAGTTACTTAGAAACCAAGATTTACGTTTTCACTTTATGTCTACAATGTATGCTTCTGGTCTAAATTTTGATAAACAATAATTTATGGAAATTGTTCATAGATTTAAATAAATTATGGTGCTGGCTCTCTGTTCTGTGTCCCCTCCCCTATTTCTTAAATTTCTCCTATGTGAACTTTGATCCAGCTTCTAACTGAGCCAACAGTTACTGAGTGCGATGACAAATCCTTCCCTTCTGTGTTTCCCAAGAAAAATTTTGCTGATTTCTCCGAATTCACATGTTGGATGGCATTATTTTATCATTGCAGGCGGTATCTGGCATACAACTTGACACCTGTTGCTGGCGTTGCAGCACATATTTCCCGAGATGGCCATCCAGCTGATACTTATTTAACAAGCTCAATGATGTCCCCTCTTCCTTTGTCTGGTGTGGCAGATTTCCCTGTCACTGTTTTTGGATGTTTCCTTGTCTGTCACAATGGAGGTCGTTTCCTTTTCAAATACCAAGACCAAGAAGCTTTGTTAGGAGTGCAGCCCGATGCTGGAAATCACTTAATTGAAGCTTGGAACAGAGAACTGATGTCATGTGTTCGTGATTCCTACATTGAAATGATACTGGAAATCCAAAAGTTGAGGAGAGATCCTGTGAGTTCTTCAGTCGAGTCAAATGCTGGTCATGCAGTTAGTCTGTCTTTGAAGGCCTATGGAGATCGGATTTATTCCTTTTGGCCAAGGTCTAGCAAGCACACTTTGATTGGTGAAACTAGCTATGAAAAAGTTTCAGTTCCAACAGAAGTGCTTAAAGCAGATTGGGAATGCCTAGTAGAGCAGGTAATAAAGCCTTTCTATGCTCATGTTATACACCTTCCTGTGTGGCAGCTGTACTCAGGAAATTTAGTTAAGGCTGAAGAGGGGATGTTTCTCTCACAACCGGGGAATGGGGTAGGTGGTAATTTGCTTCCAGCTACAGTTTGCAGCTTTGTGAAAGAGCATTATCCGGTATTTTCAGTACCATGGGAATTAGTGACTGAGATCCTAGCCACGGGGGCTACAGTTCGTGAAATTAAACCTAAAATGGTTCGAGATCTTCTCAGGGTTTCTTCAACATCTATTGTTCTTCGATCAGTTGACACTTATGTTGATGTCCTTGAGTATTGCATGTCTGATATTCAGCTCCCAGGATCGTCTAGTTCTAATGAAGATGGTGCATCACTTAACCCCATTAACGCAATTTCAACTTATAGAGCATCTAATGTTGTGGGCAGTAGTTCTACTTCTGTTTCAGTCCCTTATGTGCCTAGCTTTCCAGGGTTGTCTGCTGAGAGTGCAGCCAGCTCTGGAGATGCTCTTGAAATGATGACAAGTTTGGGAAAGGCTATATTTGATTTCGGTCGGGGAGTTGTTGAAGATATTGGTAGGACTGGAGGGCCATTAGTTCAAAGGAATATAATCGGTAGTAACAGTAGTTGGAGCAGTGGAAATTTGGACCAGAAGATGTTATCAATAGCTGCTGAGATCAAAGGCTTACCGTGTCCAACTGCAACGAATCATCTCTCAAAGCTGGGGGTTACTGAATTGTGGTATGGAAACAAGGAGCAGCAGGCACTAATGAGTCCCTTGGCTGCAAAGTTTGTCCATTTCAAGATATTAGATAGATCAATCTTGTCTGATATTTTTTCAATTCCTTCTCTTCAGACATTGTTAAAGCTACGAAATTTCTCTGTTTGCTTACTGGCTAGTCATATGAGGCAACTTTTCCATGCCAATTGGGTGAGTCATGTAATGGCTTCAAATATGGTTCCTTGGTTTTCTTGGGAGAAAACATCAAGTTCTGGTGGTGAAGGTGGCCCTTCCCCTGAATGGATAAGACTCTTTTGGGAAAGTTCCAGTTGGCCACCAGAAGACCTCTCTCTATTTTCTGATTGGCCCCTAATTCCTGCCTTTCTTGGTAGGCCAGTCTTATGCCGAGTAAGGGAGCGTCATTTGGTCTTCATTCCACCCCCAGTTACTGATCCGACCACTGAAGTTGGTATCTCGGAAGTGGGTGCTACAAGAATAAGTCCAGCTGTCATACCAATAAATCTGACTTCTGAGCCTGGATTAGTTCAGCCCTATGTTTTGGCTTTTGAAGTAGTAAGGACCAAATACCCTTGTTTGTTGTCACTTTTGAACAACTTTAACATACCCATTTATGATGTAACTTTCATGGACTGTGCTGCTCCATGCAATTGTCTTCCTATTCCTCTTCAGTCTTTAGGGCAAGTTATTGCTTCTAAGCTTGTTGCAGCTAAACATGCTGGCTACTTTCCTGAAGTTGTGTCTCTTTCGACTTCAGATCGAGATGAACTTTTTACATTTTTTGCCATTGATTTATTTTCTAATAGCTCTAATTACAGAATTGAAGAACGTGAAGTCTTACGTTCCCTTCCTATATATAAAACGGTGGTGGGATCATACACATGCTTGCATAGTGAAGATCAATGTATGATCTCTTCAGACTCATTCCTTAAACCATATGATGAGCGTTGCCTTTCTTATTCAAATTCAGTTGAGTGTTCATTACTTAGAGCACTTGGAATCTCTGAGTTGCATGATCGACAGATTTTGATCAGTTTTGGATTGCCTGGGTTTGAGGAGAAATCTCAGTCTGAACAGGAGGATATCTTATTTTATCTTTACACGAACTGGCAAGATCTTCAGGTTGATTCTTCTTTGGTTGACACTTTGAAGGACACTAAATTTGTGAGGAATGCTGATGAGTTTTCCACAGATCTGTTTAGATCCAAGGATCTGTTTGATCCCACTGATGCTTTACTAACATCTGTTTTCTCTGGTGAGAGAAAAAAGTTTCCAGGAGAAAGGTTCAGTGCTGATGGGTGGCTTCACATTTTGAGGAAAATAGGCCTTCGAACTGCAACTGAAGCAGATATAATACTTGAATGTGCTAAAAGAGTAGAATTTCTTGGACATGAATGCATGAAATCAGGCAATTTGGACGAATTTGACTTGGACATAACCATTTCTCAGAATGAAGTTTCTATGGAAATATGGTCATTAGCTGGATCTGTTGTTGAAGCTATTTTCACAAACTTTGCTGTGCTTTACGGAAACAACTTCTGTAATCTCCTTGGCAAGACTGCATTCATACCTGCTGAACTGGGCTTACCAAATTTTGGAGGCAAAAAAGGTGGCAAGAGAGTGCTCACTTCATATAGTGAAGCTATTCTGTCAAAAGATTGGCCTCTGGCCTGGAGTTCTGTGCCCATTCTCTCGAAACAAGCTGTTGTTCCTCCAGAGTACGCATGGGGAGCACTCCACCTGAAAAGCCCTCCAGCTTTTTCTACAGTTCTAAAACATTTGCAGGTCTGGTGCTCAACTTCCTTCTATATTGCTCAGAGATTACAATAGATCTGAATAAATGTCTAGCTAATACATATATGCTTCAGATTATTGGAAGAAACGGCGGTGAAGACACTCTTACTCACTGGCCAACTACATCTGGAGTGATGACTATTGATGAAGCCTGTTGTGAGGTTTTGAAATATCTGGATAAGGTTTGGGGTTCCCTTTCTTCTTCAGGTAGATATCTATTTTTTTTTTTTCCCTTTTTACTGAAGAGATTTGAAGGGGTGGTATCCCTTCAAGATTGGTGAGGCGTCATCCATTTTCACATATAGTAATAGGTCTTTTAACAATTTAGGCACTTTTCCTCTTATATGAGAGATGATAAGGTAAAATAAGATAAACTAAGGGCCAGTTTGGATACTGAGAACATCTTAGTAGATTTGTGAATAGTAGTGAAATGGTTTGAGTTAAGATGTTTTATTAGGTTTTGGGAAAAGAGAGAAAAAATTGAATAAAAATATTATAAAATTAAAAAATTGTTTGAAAATAATTTTTGTTTGGGAGTTTGGGAAAGTTGTAATGATTAAAGTAATGATTAAATGATTAAGGTAATGATTAGATGAAAAAGTTGAAGAATTGAAGTTTAAAAGTGTGTGTTTAAGTGATGTTTGGGTAGGAAATATCTTAAAATATCTTAAAATACTTGAGAACATTTGTGCAGCCAAATGGACCCTAAATCTTTCTTTTACTGTCTCCAACTTGCGTATGCAATACACTTCACCATTCAAAATACATGCAAAGTGATATGTCATTCTGATTTACTAATTTAGACAAACTTTAGACTATGTCCACCATGGTTTGTAAATTTATGTGGATGATTTGGATCTATAAATTATCTCACTGTTGGATGTAAAAGAGGTGAGGCCCTGACAATCACAATTTGGCCGTGCCCTATTGTCTGTTTTTTGGCCATTGATGCTGGATTACTTGTTAATTAAATTTGTTTAGTGTAACTGTGTTATAAAAGTTGAATTGTAAAATTGAAAATAGTGGGAAAAAGGAGAGGAAACAAAGAGAATGTGAAAAGATAAGGTTTTTGGACTGACCATATACAAGTCCTTTCACCATATTTATATTTGGTTTATTCTTAAGTTGGTGAGAACGACTAGGTTTTGGACTGTATATGTATAAGTCCTTTCACCGCATTTATATTTGGTAATTGCTTAAGAACGTGTATAAGTCGTTCAAATGAGATCTAAGAGGCTTCCTCCTGTGTAGCATAATTACAATAATATCCTTAAACTGTAAGAGTAACAAGTTGATATAAAATATAACTTTTATCACTACCCCCTCAAGCTAGGGCATTTAAATCAAGCATACCCAACTTTTTGGACAATTGATGAAAGGAGGCACAAGGTAATGGTTTGGTGAGAATATCACCCAGTTGATCTTTGGAGCAAACATAAAGAGTGACAATCTGTCTGTGTATCAAATTAATTCCAAATAAAATAATAGTCAACCTTGCTCTGTTTGGTACGCTCAGGGAAAACAGGATTGTTAACAATAAACAGAGTGGCCTGATTGTCGCAGTAAATTGTTTGCCCCTTGGGGGAAGAGTAGTAGTTCCCAATTTGATTGTGTACTCATTTTCTCATCATAATGTAATTCCATCCAGATGAAGCCAAAGTCTGCTTATAAGATGAAAGAATGGAGAGAGAGGGTAGGGCACATACAAAGGAATGCAAGAGGAAATAGGATCGTAGGAGACAAAACAAGTAATAGGAGTACAAGTACGCATACCTCATTATAAAGCAATAGGTAAATCATTGGTATTTAAGGGAGAGAAGAATGGAACAAGGACCTCAAACGCAGAAGATGCAATGTCGGGGATTTAAGAAACAACACATCAATCTTGAGATCATTGATAAACTTGCAATGTAGGATTAAGAAGAGACGTTGAGGAGGGAGAAGAGAGGAAGATAAAGGTAGCAGAAGATTAGGGGAAGATAATGACTCCCCTCCCTACTAGAGATGGGATCAGATGACACACTTCGACTGAATTTGACCAGGTTAGGAGAAGGAGTTAGACTCAAAGAAGGTAACATTAACACTCACAAAGTATCTACTAGACTCAAGACTGTAACATTGATAGCCTTTTTTAATATGAGAGTACCCAAGGAAACACAAGTCTAGGGTGATAACTTATCTAGATGAGAATCAAGGATATGAATGAAGGCGACACACCCAAATAGGCATGGAGTAAGAGGAAAAGGTGTGTGATTAGGATATAAAAGAGAAACTAGGACATTAATAAGACGCAAGTGGTGAGAACAATGTCACCCCAAAAATGTTTATTTACCTACATATTGAATGTCAATGTGCTTGCAATATTCAATAAATGATGATGCTCACGCTCAGCAACACCATTTTGTTGAGAAGTATGAGCAGAATTACTTTCATGAATAATAACATGATCACTACAAACTAGATCTCATAACAAAACGAGTTTATTCTAATGTGTCGTAAGATTGACGACTGACTACTAATCGAGATGGAACTCCAATGATGTTTCCCTAACTGATATGAATAGTTTACTTAAGTTTTGCGAAGGCCTAAGAACAGGTGTTCTATTACATATCAAAAAAATAGTTTGGCCCTGGATGGGTAACCCAAACAAAAATGCCACTGGAGAGGAGATTAGAAATGAATCGTTTTCAGTACATATGAATCATACATGCTATAACAATATTATGATGGGGTTAGGGGTAATCTGATGTATCTTGTTTCCAATGTGAAGTGCGCTCATTTTCTCATCCAGGATAGTTTTCTTAACTTGTTCTCTTGCATATATTTTTGCCAATTCGTCCAAGATTCTTTGTTTTGCTTAGCTATGGAGAGTATAGCATTGATCAGAAAAATAGGTTGTCTTGCTTAGAATCTCAGATTTAGAAAATCAGGTCACGAAATAGCTCAAGTTCTAATCAGATTTTATTTTATTTTTTTTCAACAACAAAATCATCACAAATTCTGAGTTTCTTGTATATTTATTTTTCACACAGATGTAAAGGAGTTGCAGAAAGTGGCATTTCTGCCTGCTGCAAATGGAACACGTTTGGTGACAGCAAGCTCTCTTTTTGTGCGTCTGACAATTAACTTGTCTCCATTTGCATTTGAACTTCCTTCTTTATATCTCCCTTTTGTGAAGATTCTCAAGGACTTGGGACTTCAGGAAGTTCTATCAGTTGTTTCTGCAAAGGATATACTTCTAAATCTTCAGAAAGCTTGTGGATATCAACGTTTAAATCCAAATGAACTCCGTGCCGTGATGGAAATTTTGTATTTTGTCTGTGATGAGACTGTCGAGTCTGATAGGTCCATTTTGAAATCAGAAGCAATAATCCCAGATGATGGTTGCAGACTTGTTCATGCGAAATCCTGTGTGTATATTGATGCTTTTGGCTCCCGATATATCAAATGCATTGACACATCAAGATTAAGATTCGTTCACCCTCATCTTCCAGAGAGAATATGTGTAGTCCTCGGTATCAAAAAGCTATCTGATGCAGTCATAGAGGTAGCTTGACATTCTGAAAGTCATTTTCTTGTATTTTCATTTTTCTCTTTTTTATTTTTAGTTTTACTTGGATATGGCAAATGTATGCTTTCTGCTGACTGGGAAAAATCTGCATCTGTTTTCAGGAACTAGATCCTGGAGAGCATTTACAGCCCATGGAATGCATTAGATCAGTTCCACTTGGAGCCATCAAGGAGAAGCTTTCAAGCAGATCACTTCAGGGTGCTGTACATACCATTGTAAATAGTATGCCGAGTCGCATTCCTGCAGTTGGTAATCTAGCTTTAGAAAATGTACAAGTTGTTCTAGAATCTGTAGCAGAGAAGTTGCAGTTTGTTAAGTGCCTCCATACTCGTCTTTTGCTGCTTCCAAACTCTGTAGACATTACTCGCGCAGCTAAGAATTCCCTTATTCCAGAATGGGAGGATGGATCCCAACACCGAACTCTTTACTTTGTTAGCAAGTCAAATGCCTGTTTTCTAGTTGCTGAACCACCATCCTATATTTCTGTTTCTGATGTTATTGCAATTGTCGTGAGCCAGGTTTTAGGCTCCCCAACACCATTACCAATAGGATCTTTATTTTCCTGTCCTGAAGGCTGCGAGACTGCAATTATTGACATTTTTAAGCTTTGTACTGACAAAAGAGAACCCACAGATGGAAGCACTAGTGTGCTAGGCACAGAAATATTGCCTCAAGATGCTCGACAAGTACAATTTCACCCATTAAGGCCCTTTTATGCGGGAGAAATAGTTGCTTGGCGGTCTCAGAATGGAGAAAAGCTGAAATATGGTAGGGTACCAGAGAATGTTAGACCATCTGCTGGCCAAGCACTCTATAGATTCAAAGTGGAAATTGCTCCAGGACAGATTCAGCCACTTATTTCTTCACAAGTTTTCTCGTTCAGGAGCATATCAAGTGGCAATGAAGCTTCCATGGCAACTTTTGTGGATAATATTCACCCCGCAGTTGATGGCAGCATACATGTTGAGGTGCCCGAAAGTTCTGATGGGGACAAACCAAGATCTTCTCAGGTTTGGTCCTTTGTGTTTTTACTACTGCATATTAATGGTTCTTTCATTGCTTTGCTTTCCTTCATCTTTTGGGGAAAAAATTGTACTGCAATTTGAAAGAAAGATACTTGTCCTGATAATTCTGCCATGTTGTCATCCTCCACTGTCCTTGTGTCAAGTTTGCTTGAATACCCCAAAAAGAGAGGTTTTCGTATATTATATATATGCTGCCAAGTCTTAATTACAGCCCACAAGTCATCTGTAAAGTAGGAAAGAATAAAGCAATACCATAAAGGAAATAAACTAAAGTTGGCGCCTAAACAGACAATACAATTACTGCTATTTACAGCCACATATATTTACTGCCATATATAGATATCATTGACATCCCCCCTCAAATTGATGCTGGTCGATCAAGAAGCATCAATTTGTCAATCATGAATTGATGACGGTGGTGAGACATAGCCTTGGTAAAAACGTCAACAGTTTGGTGTTCGGTGGAAATGTGAGGAAGTGTAATCACATGATGATCAAATGCCTCACGAATGGAATGATAATCTACTTCAATGTGCTTGGTGCGCTCATGGAATACAGGATTGGCCGCAATTTGAATAGCACTGGTGTTATCCGCATGAAGAGGGGTAGGAGTAAGTTGTGGAACACCAAGTTCACTTAGTAAACCCTGAAGCCACACAATCTCAGAACATGCTGATGACATAGCATGATACTCAGATTCGGTAGAAGATGTGTTGATCACCCGTATATTTACTAACATCATGTAAAGCATTGGCATTTCCAGTCATATGATTGGAAGCCGCAGAGTCAACCAACCAAGGAGAGGTGAGGAAATTTCCCTTACCTTGAAGACCAAGCGCAGAAAAAGCAGAAACAATCATCTGTTGGACCATCTCAGGTGTAAGATTTGATGAAGAAACAGCTGTAGGTGGCTGCCCCGGAGCAGGAACAAAGGGCACAGCAGCTAAATTAGCCTGGGCAGCAGTGTGAAATCCTTGGCCCTGTCGATTCTGAGGTCGCACGCGACAATCTTTAAGAATATGACCCTCCTTTTTGCAATAATTGCAGAATTTTCTGCTGCAATGCTTTGCTATATGCCCAAATTCCTTGCAACTAAAGCACTGTATCTGTGTCTTGGATCTTCCTTTCCCTTGAGCAGCATATGCTACATTAACCATCTCAGTTGTCACGGTTTCTTGAGTGAGTCTATGTTGAGTAGCAAGACGCTGCTCTTCTCTCAATAATTCCCCCAAGCACACATCCAAGGAAGGAATAGGATTACGGTTTATCAAACCAGCTCGGGCAGTTTCAAACTCAGGTTTTAGTTTCATCAGGAGTTGATCTCTTTGACTCTCAGCATGAACAACTTGGAATGCTTCTAGGGCTGCCTTAGGAACTTTAGAATATACTATCCCAGAATACTCACTCCATAAATTTAGAAACCCAGCATAGAATTGTTCAATAGAGAGATTACCTTGTTTGTAGGTGGAAATCTCTAACTCAACTTGAAATTTGCGTGCAGTATTGTCTTGATAATATACACACCTAAAATAGTCCCACATCTCCTTAGCAGTAGTAAATGAGCGAAGATTGTTGACCATATGTGGTTCAACGGAACTTAATAGCCAAGAAACAATCTTGGCATCCTTGCTGGACCAAGAACTAAATTCTTTGAGATCAGTAGGGGCCACAGAGGACCCATCCAAGTGACCCCATAATTCCTTTCCTTTCACAAACATTCGAAACTGAAATTCCCAGCTTCCATAATTCTTTCCATTAAATCGAATGATTGAATGTTCACCCGACATAATGACCACAAAATCAAAATGAGGGACCTGAAAATTTCAAAATACCCGAAAATACCACTGCCAGAAAATACTACCAGAGAATGCACCAAAAAACCTGAGAAAATCTCTCTGCAAAAACCTACACAGAGTCCGAGAAGAGTGCACCAAAAGAGGCCAAAAAAAAACCTGAGAAAATCTCTCTGCAAAAGCCTACACAGAGTCCGAGAAAAGTGCACCAAAAGAGGCCAAAAAACACCTCTCTAATGAAACAGAAACTGCTGAAATTTCCAGTAGCCACTGACCCACTAACCGAAAGCTCCAAAAAGGCCAAAAACACTGCTCTGAAAAACAGAGAGTGTCGACAACTATGTAGAAAGAGTTGCCCTGAAAAAAAATTAACCAAGAAAGGGAAGGCAGAGAGTGCCGACACAAGCAAAAGAAAAGAATCTGCTGAAAAAAAAAATGCCCAGAAAATTCTAGGGCTCTGGTACCATGTCAAGTTTGCTTGAATACCCCAAAAAGAGAGGTTTTCGTACATTATATATATGCTGCCAAGTCTTAATTACAGCCCACAAGTCATCTGTAAAGTAGGAAAGAATAAAGCAATACCATAAAGGAAATAAACTAAAGTTGGCGCCTATACAGACAATACAATTACTACTATTTACAGCCACATATATTTACTGCCATATATAGATATCATTGACACCTTGTTTTCTTTTAATTCTAGTTCGGGATGGATGCATAGATTTCTACCAGTCATGTGGTGTAATGTGGAAAAGTAGACTTCCATTTAGGTGTCTACCTTGCAGATAGTTTTTGTTTGTTTTTAGGGTTTTCGGCCTATTGACCTATTTTTAAATTTGTTCTATATGTTCACTGTAGTCAATTTCCAATATCTCATTACCGTTCTTGTATATCTTCAATATTTTCTTAACCACTCATTGCTGGAGAAAACATTGAGACTTTATGGGACATGGACTGGAACTATTTCTTCATTTCCTTCAAGTGAATTTCCAGGACTGAAAAAAAAAATTGTGGAATATGGAGTTCAGATAGGACTTTCCTAACTGCCAAATGCTTAACCTGACATTCTCATGTTATTGCACTCACGGCTAGTGCACATTCCAGTATTGTGTGATTGTCCGGCAGTGTCCCATGCATTGTGCAGTCACGCCTTAAACTGAAGGCTTTCTTTGTGGACAGCTGCAGCCTGGTAAAGAGCTTCAATATGGCAGAGTCTCAGCTGCAGAATTGGTGCAAGCAGTTCGTGAGATTCTTTCTTCAGCTGGGATCAATATGGATATGGAGCAGCAGTCCTTACTGGGGAGAGCTGTAACCTTGCAAGAACAGTTACAGGAGTCCCAGGCAGCACTCTTGCTTGAGCAGGTTTGTAACTCGAAATTTTGAATTGTATCATTTCTCATTCGCTAGTTCAACTCTACTTTGGTAAAGGGGCATACTTTCCAATATCGAATTACGTGATTCGATGGATGGAGGGAGGGTCAGGTATCTTTCACAAAATGATGTGCAATTAAGATATCAGGGAGTAGAAACTTGTGGGTTTTTATAAAATTCAATGTGATGGATCAACTTTCAAATCCCGTTGCTTTTTCCCCATGGGCTGGTTAGAATCAATTTTTTAATTTTCCGCATCTTTGCACATATATATGTGCATACTGAGTAAAACTTTTTTTGATATTCCTGCTTATTGAAGAAAAAGGACTGTTTTCAACTTTGCCTTGACACGTATGGGGTCTTCTTGGGGAGACAAAATGGGATTCCAGACATGAACTACCTTAGCCTGAATGTTCGAATGCTGACGGAAAGAAACACAAAATATTGCGTATCTCTGATAAATAAAATTGCAGGCCAATGATTTTCGTGGCTCAAAAACAGTTTTAAAGTTTGCATATCAAGAAGATTTTAAAATACAGAGGCCACTGATTGTCAAATCTTATGAGTTATGATAGCTAAATTCTACTGAAGTGTATGTTTTTGAACAAAATTGCAGGAAAAGGCTGATGTTGCCGCAAAAGAAGCTGAGACAGCAAAGGCAGCATGGCTTTGTCGTGTCTGTTTGAGTGCCGAAGTCAATATGACAATTGTTCCTTGTGGCCACATACTTTGTCGCAGATGCTCTTCTGCTGTTTCCAGTTGTCCCTTTTGTCGGTTCCAGGTCAAAAGATTTATGAAGATTTATCGGCCATGAGAACTGATGCTTTGAAGGGGGATTCTTTGGTGTAGTTGTTTGGGTGAGAACTATCGGCCATGAGAACTGATGCTTTGGTGACGAAAAATAGAGGAATCTTTTGCTTAGTTTTAAGTAGAAGGGGCGAAATTGTTAGGGGTAGTTGATTTTGGAAGAAAATGAAAGAAAAGGGAAATTTATAGGGGTGTTTTCTAGCATTATTAGTTCCACACACCCCCTCCCCCCCTTCTCTTGCATATGCTTAATTTGTCAATGTACAGAGAAAAAACTGTAAATTGATTCTTGTACAGTTATATTTATCCTGATATTTTGTTGTTTTATTTTTTATTTATTGGTTCAGCTTCAATCACCAGGTAGTATAAGATGCATGCCAGACAACCTGTAGAGGCTCCCCTTTTTAAGTTGGGAAGCGTCAATACACCAGGAGTTCTCAGGGCCAGATTCTTCATTTGGAGAGAAGCTTTGAAAAGCCTGCACTTCCTCTCATGCAAGGATGGATCCGTAACGACGCATCCTGTTGTTGGGAAGGAATCATGCAAACGAGGAATCTCCTTTGTAAGGACCTTTCCTTCTCGGTCAGAAATGTGAATTCTGATTATTAAATAAAGAAAAATTCTATCTATCATCCCTACTGCACACACTTAAGGGTGGTGTATGGATAATGAGTAGAACAACTCTTATATAAATGATTGACTCCACGATCATGCTTTATGGCCCCGTTTTTGTTACCATGGCTTTGAAGAAAACTTTAACCATGAACTGCAAACATCCGTTGTCTTATGGGATTTTGTAAAAGTAGCGAGACCGATTAAAGTATGTTTTTAAAGATCGATCTATCTAGGCATGGTTAGGGGATAGCCAATCTATTTCAAGAATGACATTAAACTCATGAGGTAACAAATACATTTGTTTTTAGGGTTTATCCTGTACTTTTTAATCGAGCAATCATCAACAACATATCAACAAAAGGGCAAAGCTTCCAGATGGAGTATCTGATTTAATGATAAATTTATGTTCCATAAGGATTCACGAAAGTTTGAGATATGAAATAATGTGGAGCCGGCGAATTGAACGGTATTACTACATGCCTATACCAAAAAGTAATGCAAGTTACAAGTGACCACGTCTGGATTTTCCCTTGCTTTGCTAAATACTCTTGAGCAATATTTCCTCGATTGGTTCCACGCGCAAGGGGTGTTGGTAAGGCTAGAAGTCTTCCTTGTTGAGAAGTCTACCATTTTGACAATCACTAGCGTTGCATTTGGGGATTTTTGGTCTTTGAGCCTCCAGGTTTAGAGTAAAGGAATTTCCTCCAAATCATGTACTTTTTTGCCTTTGTTGGATCTCTATTTTTTATGGATTGCTAATATTTTCCCACCAGCTCCGTGTGATCCCATAATTGTAGGCCACATATGTGATCATGAACTCTCGTGGTTACCAATCATATTTATTAATGTAATATATTTTAAATAGTTTTATTAATGTGGAGCTGGCGAATTGAACGGTATTATTACATGCACATACCAAAAAGTAGAGGTGTAAAAAAAACCTGGCAAACCGGAAAACTGGCCCGAACCGGACCGGTTGTGGGCTGGTCCGGTTCGGAATCGGTTTTTATAAATAGGAAACTGGCCGGTACCGGTCCGGTTTCGGTTCTGGTTAATATTGGACCAGACCGGACCGATACTGTTTATATATATATATATTTATTAATATTATATATAATATGTTTTATATTATATATACTTTTTATATAAAATAATATAAATTATAATTATATATAAAATAATGTTATTATAATTTATAAAATAAATGTTTAATCTTGAACATAAAAATTGAATTCATCATATGCTTTTAATATATAATATTATAAATATATATTATTAATAACATTGTATTATAAGAAGTAAGAACTAAGAAAAAAAAATTACTCAAATAGTCAAATATTATTACTAAATTTTGAAATAATCACTAATACTAAATAGTCAAATATTATGACTTAAAACTAAATACTAATAGTCTAATATTATATTACTAATTTACTATTAACATTGTACTTTCAGTCTATGTATAAACTATAATAAACTAATACTAAAGTTTAAACTACTATACTAATTTTAGTAACTAAATCACTACACTAAATAATCACATATAAAATAACCACTATAGTCTATTAATAATATAGTTATCATAATCACTAATATTTATAATCACTATAATTAATACTAATATTTATAATTATATTAATAGTCTAATACTATAGTACTATTCATAATATACTTTAAGTCTATATAATCATTAATTACATAAAAAATAATCACATATATACTAATAGTTTAATACTAATATTCTAATATAGGCTATAGTTATACTCATACTAATATAGTTATACTAAATCACCAAAACTAATACTAATATATAGCTATACTAATAGTCTAATATTAATACTATTACTATTATATAGTCTATTACTATTATATAATCTAATATAGTCTAATATTAGTTATATAGCTATAACTAATACTAATATATATACTAATACTAATAGTCTAATATAGACTTATAGACTTATAGTATTAATACTATATTGCATTGTTATATTCTTTAATTTATTATGTATAACTATGTAGTCTATTATATATATATATATATAGTCTATTATATTAATACAATTTAAATTGTATGACCTAATACTAAATACTAATAATCTAAAACTATATTACTATTAGTATTATACTTTAAGTCTATGTATAATTTTATAAATTAGTATATAAATCATTATACTAAATAATCATATATAAAATAATGATATAATAACACTAATACTAAATTAATATACTAATACTGTCAATATAGTCTATCAGTAATATAGTTATAATAAAACAAACTCACTATAACAATTAACAAATATTAATATCATTATATGGTAGTTATAATCACTATAATGAAATACTAATATTTATAATGATACTAATAGTCTAATATAGATTATAGTTATACTCGTACTGATATAGTTATACTAAATCACCAATTCACCGTAAGGTCCATAACTAATACTAAGATATAACTATACTAATAGTTTACCAATAATACTATTATATTGTCTAATATATTATATAACTATAACTAATACTAATATTTATATACTAATACTAATAGTTTAATATAGACTTATAGTATTAATACTAATAGTTTATTATATATATACTAATATTAATAGTCATTAATAATTATATTATTTAATGTATAACTATATAACCTATATATAGACTTATAGTATTAATATCATTATATGTAGTAGTAACACTAATACTATAATAGTTTTAGTCATTGTTTTGTATTCAATAATATAATTGTTATAGTGTTTTTAATTGTCTTATATTTATTTTATTGTAATATTTTTATTTTATTGGACACTTATTTTAACCATTTAAGTGTATTTTTTCTCTATTTTAAGCCCAGCCACCACAGTCCAGCGACCCGCCCCAGCCCGGCCCAGCCAGCAGCCCAGTTCAAATTAGGTTAAACTAAAGAGTAAAGCCATACTAGACTTTTTTTTTCTGCTTCCAGACCATTTACTGCGCCGACTCCTCTTCTTCTTCTTCTTCTTCATCAGATCTTCTCTGCTTCGACGCTGGCGGCTGGACCAAGCACGCTACAAGGCTCTTTCTTGATAGTTGCCGTTGGTACGTTTATCATTTATTGCATTAATTATATGTAGTTTTGTTACACAGGGATGCCTAACTTCCTAAGAAATAGCTAGTTAGAGGCTTAGAACACTTCATTAGCTGTAGTTAGACTAATCAACTTGCGTACAGAATTACGTTGAGGGGCTTGTAGTTAGACTAATTAGAAAGCTTGTAGACTACGGATTTCACAAGTTGTAGTTTTGTACATTTATTTAATATATTATTTGTAGTTTTGTATATTTATCATTTATGGCCGTGTATCTTAACTGCTAGTTCACTAATATTTTTTTTTTAGTTTGTTTATTTGATGAATATTATTTTGGTAGTAACCGTAGTATATTCTTGGTTAGTGAAAAAAGAAATCTATTGGAGTTTAACACGATCCGGCAATATGATATATTTTTTCTTTGTTAGTTTATTTATTTGATGAACATTATTTTGGTAATTTGCTAAATTACTACTTGTACGTGCGTGTGGCTTAAATAATATTAATATATTTTTTAAATTGCTTGGTCTATTATTTTATAAAGCGTGTGATTGCTAAATTGTTTGGTCTATTATTTTATAAAGTATGTGATTGTAATCTAATATTAATGCTATTTATTGTTGTTACTATAGATGGACCAATCAAATGAAACACCCGGCGATATAAGACCTGCAAAGGAAATGAGTCAAAAGACCATGGAATCAACGGCGACTAATAATCCACTTTCTCCACCCTCCAATGTAAGTAAGTCATCTAGTGGTCCTGGGAGTGGTAGGAAAAGATCTGTAGTTTGGGACTATTTTAAAAAGATTAAAACTGAAGATAATTCAAGACCTAGAGCTGCATGTAATTTTTGAGGGACTACTTATGCTTGTGATCCTAATATAAATGGCACAAAATCAATGTTATAGCACTTGGAAAAAACTTGTAAGAAGTCTCCACTTAGGAAAGTTGATAGAAACCAATCTGTATTAGGTTTCCAGTCTGGAGAAAGCAATGGGGGGCTTGTATCTATTGATTTTAGTGTTGAGGCTTGTAGAGCAGCCTTAGCTGAAATGTTGGTTATTGATGAGCTTCCTTTTAAATTTGTGGAAGGGGAAGGGTTTAAGAAATTTATGCTTGTTGTGCAACCTTGCGTTTCTCTGGGGCCAATTATGTCACTTGCAACTGTTTTGCATTTGAGCTTGCGACAATTCATACTGCAATTAATTTGGAGTGTACAGAAGGGCCTCATAAATTGAGGACAATGACATTTAATATGAAATCTAAATTTGAGAAGTATTGGGGAAATATTGAAAAAATGAATCTTTTGTTGTATATTGCATTGATTCTTGATCCTCGATATAAAATGCAATGTCTAGATATTCTTTTTGAAGGATTCTATGAGGATAACACTTCAAAAGTTCTTATGTTGTTGGATTTGGTTAAAGATGCTTTGACTCGTTTATATGATAGTTATTGTGCAAATGAGGAAAGTAATGTTGGGGCACAAGATCAAACTACGAGCCAATCAAGTGAGGGATGGGCTACTACTACAAGTTCAAATCCTGAAGTAGGTGAAGGTGATTTTGGATCAATGGGATCATATATCCGTTTAAAAGTTCAGATGCGGTTGGAGTCGGAGAACTCTTTGGAGAGTAAATCTGAATTGGAGAGGTATTTAATTGAAAAATGTGAAAAGAGTGATCCAAAATTTGACTTGTTGAATTGGTGGAAGGTTAACAGCATTAGATACCCCGTGCTTTCAAAAGTTGCGCGGGATGTTCTTGCAGTTCCGATATCTACAGTGGCTTTTGAGTCGGCTTTTAGCACAGCAAGTCGAGTACTTGATCCTTTCCGCAGTAGCCTATCTCCTCTTATGGTTGAAGCCCTTATCTGTACACAAAATTGGCTTCGCTCATCTTCTACCCCGTTAAACATTCGCACTTTAATGGATGATGTTGAGGAGTTTGAGAAATTTGATACAGGTATGTAGCATCATTCACCTTCTCTTTAAGTGTTTTTAAAATGTATATCATATTAGTAATTTGTTTTAATTATTATGCTTTATTTTTTCCTTTTTGTGTAGAGCTTATGGAAGACTTAGGGAGTTCTTCAAGATCCACTTCTTTGGTTGGAGATGATTAAATTTAAGGTAGGACAACTTGTATATTTTATTTTCTTAAAGTTTTTTTTATTTATTTAATGAATTACTGACTTTTTATTGAAATTAACTGCTTGATTTATTTTAATACAATTGCAAGGTTTGTTGAATAGACTATTGGATTTGATGGCTACATGCATAACTATTATTATTAGCTATTTGTTCTAGTTGTAAGGTTTTTTTATTGGATGTTCTTGTAATTTGAACTTCTAATTTAGATTTGTAATTTGGACTTGTAATTTGTTGGACTTTTAGACTTGTAATTTGTTAGACTTTTTGATTTGTATTTTAGACTTTTGGTATTTGGATTTGTAATTTGTTAGACTTTTGGACTTGTAATTTAGACATTTGGAATTTGGACTTGTAATTTATTGGACTTTTGGACTTGTAATTTAGACTTTTGGACTTATTTTATTTCATAGCAGAATTTTTTTTTTAATTGTAGATTTTATTTTTTTTGTAGCAGTTTTATTTAAAGGCTTATAAGCTTAGAACATATTTTTTTACACTAGATTTCTTATTTCAGTTTTTGTGTTGTAACAGTTTTTTATATAGTAGAATTTTGTTTAGATAGCATATTAACAATTTATAAGGCAGATTTTTTGTAACAGATTTTTTTTACATAACAGATTTTTTTTATAAAGCAGATTTTTTATAACAGATTTTTAAAATAGAATTTTTAAATCAGTTTTTAAAGAAAAAAACAGAATTTTTTAACGACAAATTTATATTTTATTAAAACCGAACCGAAAATCGATAAAACCGGAATACCAGTTTATAAGGAAAATAGGTGTGTAATCGATTTTGAAAAATACAAAACCGGTACCCACCGGTTCGGTCCTAGATTTTGTCCAAAACCGGACCAAACCGGACCGGTTACACCCCTACCAAAAAGTAATGCAAGTTACAAGTAACCACAGCTTGATTTTCCTTTGCTTTGCCAAATACTCTTACTGGTGCAATATTTCCTCGATTGGTTCCACGCGCAACGGGTGTTGGTAAGGTTGGAAGTCTTTCTTGTCGAGTAGTCTGCCATTTTGACAATCACTAGCGTTGCTTTTGGGGATTTTTGGCCTTTGAGCCCCCAGGTTTACAGTAAAGGAATTTCCTCCAAATCATGTATTTTTTGCCTTTGTTGGATCTCTATTTTTTATGGATTGCTAACCTTTTCCCACCAGAAGTCTTCCTTGTTGAGTAGTCTGCCATTTTGACAATCACCAGCATTGCATTTGGGGATTTTTGGTCTTTGAGCCTCCGGGTTTAGAGTAAAGGAATTTCCTCCAAATCATGTACTCTTTGCCTTTGTTTGATCTCTATTTTTTATGGATTGCTAACCTTTTTTCCCACCAGCTCCATGTGATCCCATAATCGTAGGCCACATATGTGGTCATGAACTGCTGTGGTCGCCAATCATATTTATTAATGAAATATATTTTAAATAGTTTTATTAATGTGGAGCCAGCGAATTGAACAGTATTACTACATGCCCATACCAAAAAGTAATGCAAGTTACAAGTGACCACGTCTGGATTTTCCTTTGCTTTGCCAAATACTCTTGCTGGTGCAATATTTCCACGATTTGTTCCGCGCGCAAGGGGTGTTGGTAAGGCTGTAAGTCTTCCTTGTTGAGTAGTCTGCCATTTTGACAATCACCAACGTTGCATTTGGAGATTTTTGGCCTTTGAGCCTACGGGTTTAGAGTAAAGGAATTTCCTCCAAATCATGTACTTTTTGCCTTTGTTGGATCTCTATTTTTTATGGATTGCGAACCTTTTTCCCGCCAGCTTCGTGTGATCCCATAATCGTAGGCCACATATGTGGTCATGAATTCTTGTGGTCACCAATCATATTTATTAAAGCAATATATTTTAAATAGTTTGATTAATGTGAAGCCGGTGAATTGAACAGTATTACTACATGCCCATACCAAAAAGTAATGCAAGTTACAAGTGACCACGTCTTGATTTTCCTTCGCTTTGCCAAATACTCTTACTAGTGCAATATTTCCTCGATTGGTTCCACGCGCAAGGGGTGTTGGTAAGGCTGGAAGTCTTCCTTGTTGAGTAGTCTGCCATTTTGACAATCACCAGCGTTGCATTTGGAGATTTTTGGTCTTTGAGCCTCCGGGTTTAGAGTAAAGGAATTTCCTCCAAATCTTGTACTTTTTGCCTTTGTTGGATCTCTATTTTTTATGGATTGCTAACATTTTCCCACCAGCTCTGTGTGATCCCATAATCGTAGGCCACATATGTGGTCATGAACTCTTATGGTCACCAATCATCTTTGTTAATACAATATATTTTAAATAGTTTTATTAATGTGGAGCCAGCGAATTGAACGATATTACTACATGACTATACCAAAAAGTAATGCAAGTTACAAGTGACCACGTCTGGATTTTCCTTTGCTTTTCCAAATACTCTTGCTGGTGCAATATTTCCTCGCTTGGTTCCACACGCAAGGGGTGTTGGTAAGGCTGGAAGTCTGCGTTATTGAGTAGTCTGCCATTTTGACAATCACCAGCGTTGCATTTGGAGATTTTTGGTGTTTGAGCCTCCGGGTTTAGAGTAAAGGAATTTCCTCCCAATCATGTACTTTTTGCCTTTGTTGAATCTCTATTTTTTATGGATTGCTAACCTTTTTCCCACCAGCTCCGTGTGATCCCATAATTGTAGGCCTCATATGTGGTCATGAATTCTTGTGGTCGCCAATCATATTTATTAATGCAATATATTTTAAATAGTTTTATATATCAACTACGTAGATAGTAACCATTAAAATATAACACCTAAAAAATGTTATTTGAGATGAAAAAAATTTAAGATAAAGAAAAATATTTCACTACAATATAATAATAGATGTGCAATTTTGCAAAATAATTTATAGTTTGCAGAAGTGTTGGATATAAAATGAATTAGGGTCCAGCTATTGGAAGCCCATTTCAAGGGATAAAAGGAAAGTTGATTGACAAAAGTGATATAACGCAAGTATGACTTAACAAGGAAACATTTTTAAAAGAAAGGGACCACTGTAAATGAGGTGATTGGATAAATCTATAAGGAAAGGTTTATCTACCATCTTGGGGTACTCTCTCTCTCTAGAGTGGAGGTATCTTCTTCAACCACTTAGGAGTAGAGGTGATCCTTATTTCCCCCATTGTATTGAGAGTAAGGATGGTAATATATAACACATCCCATGAACCCAACATGAAATTAGGGGACTTGAGTTCAATATAAATGGGTTTGTGTCAAAGTGGGTTGACCCGATAAAACATGATTAATAAACGGGTCAATTGCATATCAACCCGCACAATCAACCCGGATAACACAAATATATTCTATATTTAAATTTTGAAAGTATAATTTTATGTGAGTTTTGTTGTTGTTTGGATGTAATATTGTTATTAATATTTGTTGTTGAAAATATCTCAAACTACTGAGTTTTTTTTTGTTATAATTTGTTTTATGAAAATGTTAATTTCCTTGATATGTTATTGGTTTGGACATTGATAATAAAATCCAATATCATGAATCCAATTGTAATCGTAAATGACTTTATATAGTTATTGTGGAACCCTGTTCCTCGGTAAAGAGTTTGCCGAGGATCCGTGGTGCCAAGAGATGTCAGACAGTCAACAACAACCCAGCGTTACAATTTGATCTAGGTGTAATGATGGGTTTAATACGCGATAAGTAAAGTAAGTCACAACGGAATAAGTAAAGGTTTAGTCAGAGACTAAACGCCTGACTAAACGCTAATTTTACCAGAGGTTTAAACCGATAAAAGATTCGTACATTAAGAATAATGACACACATATTTCATTCTTATTTCCTAAATAATATTATACAACACCAATTATTCATCACTTACATCTACGTACAACAAACTTTTATATTTTTATTTTAAATAGTCAGGGCCATATGTCCATGAGTGACCCATCTCTAATTTTAAAAAAAAAAATTAAAAAAAAAACCCACAAACCAAAATAAAACAATCTAACATGCCTAACAAATCAAAATACTGATCCTTTATTTTAAATCACAATAAAATGAATTACATTACTGACAAATATAAGGTAAACACAACTCTATAGGAAGTAGCTTCAAACCTTCTAGTGCAACCTTCCTCTCCACATCGAGCCAACACATCAGCAATCTTATTTCCTTCTCTAAATTGGTGAGAAATAGAAATGGAAAAATCCAAATAAACTTCCAAAAATTCTTCCCAAAAATCTCATAAGTACCAAATCGTGCAACTCTTGGAATTAATCCAATCCACCACTACTTTTGAATCACATTCTATTTCAACTTGGGAAAAGGCAGCCAAAAACTGTCCACCACAGTCTCGAATCCCCCCCCCCCCCACCAACACTACAAATGTTGCATGGGTTACCCTTGCAACTACCGTCCACATTCAGCTTCCTCCATTGAACAATCCGAGGTTTGCACGGTTTAAATACTGGTACGTTAACGTCCAAAGCAGATAGAATCTCGGCATCTATATGAGAGGCACCTCCTTTAACCAATCTCTCAGACAAAGAACGAAGCCAGGCCTTCCCTGCACACCAAACAGTCTTGATCGAATTTAGCTGCCCTTACATGCGTGCCTTGCATCTACGAGTCCATAGCTTCCAAGAAATCAAACTTGGTAGGATACCAATAAGAAATCCCCTTTGGGTAGACTTCTGAGCAAAAGCAAACTAATGCATTGGCCTTGACCACTATGAAGAATGTTGCACTCTCGACAACCCCAATGAAGTCTCCGCAATTCCCCATAATTTCTCAGCAAATGCACTCATGCATAAAACATGATCTCGTGTCTCACAGTGACCTGAATCACAACAATCACACTTAGAAGCAAGGTTAATACCCATTGCCCAAATATTGTCATCTAGTGGCAAACAATTATAGTTGGCCTTTTTGGTAATAATCCATGCCATACCCAGCCCATACTAGGTACCTTTTCAAACTTCACACAAACGATCTCCCAAGTACTAGCTGAAATGAACATTCCATTTTTATTTGGCATCCAAACTAATATATCCACACCTCCTCTGCCCGCAACAATGAGACAAGTAATTTCATTAGCCTTTTCTACACCCACCAACTCAACTAAACGTGTTATATCCCATCCGTCTTCAATCCATAAATCTTTGATACATAGAAAAATTCATCATTGCTTGAGCATGAAGGTGTCACAGTTATCATTCTTATATATATGAAATTATAATAATTGAACTAAAAATGAATATACAGGTTAGCTCAACCCATTTATATGAAACAGGTTGAAAGAGTTGAAATGGGTTAAAATGGTTGAAACATGTTAAATGGGTCATGTCCAGAATTATTAAATGAGTTAAGCGGATGTTGTATCACCCATTATTTAAATGGGTCATGTTAGAGTTTTAGGGTCCAACTCATTTAATTGAACGAGTCGTGTTCAGGTTGACCAATATAATCTAATACTCATAACTTATCAAGACAGAAACACGACTCGAATTGTCATCCCTAATTGAGAGCTATGAAAGGTCATGAGAGACGATAAGATCACATAATATAGTGAGTTTTGCCTCCAAATGACCCGTGGACATAGACTTATATGCCAAACCATGTAAATTTCTCTCTTTATTTACACTTCATATGTTTTATTTACTATTTATTCCTTAGATAGCATCCGAGCACTGTATCAACACCAGAGCTATCATCGTGGGCCATTCAACCATATTGTTGGACTCCAACGCTGTTGAAAAAATGTAACAACGATTTAGCACCATATGTGAAATTCGACATAATACTCTCAAAACATTTGCATGATCCAACAAAAGCTAGTTCAACACAAAGGAGGCGCTATACCCAATGTAGCATTATAGAGGGAAATGTAAAGTCCCAGCAATTTCCTAGCTTGTCCATTGGAGACTACTCCACACACGGCAGGAACTAGGGCCATCGTGAACAAACTCCATTCACCGCCTAGGAGCTCCATTGTAAACAGCCAACAAAAGCCACTAAACTCATCTGTTTAATGGAACCTGAAACATGGCGAAGCTGATGCCCTCCAATGCTGCCATCTCACTCAGAGGCAGTCAAATCATGACTCCCCACGACCAGACGTCAAAACCGACCTAGCTAGCCACCGTCTAACATAGATAGACATAGTTTTGCTGATTAACACTCGAAACAAAGCAAGCTTTCTTGTTCGTCCATTGTGGATGTGACCCAGTCCACACAGAGTACCTCCATCCAAGAAGCTCCCAGCACCACAACACCTCAAAACTAGTCGCATCAATGCCCATGTTTTACATGACAAAAACATATAAGTCTCACTAATGTTTTTCTTTATCTTTCATCTTCATTCATGCTTATTCATTCATTGGGAGTCTTATGGAATCTCAGGCCATCGTTCAGAACACTCAAAAAATTTCTTGGAAAATCACAGGTGAGCAATGCAACTCACCTAGGACAAAAGCCTCTCAGGTACCAACCACGTCGATGCTCAAACCTCCTAGTCGAGCGCTCGAAACAATCTGGGTGAGCTCCATTACTTGCCCAGGAAAAAAGCTTGGTGGGCACTTAACCTATGGTCTACCTACACATAGTGAGCCTTAGACAGGGAATGAACTTGCCCTAACACTCAAGGCGAGTAATCATGAAGCTCACTTGGGCTCCAAATTCTTAGCCTGCTCTTCCAACTGATTAGTGAAGGCAAGCAGTTACTCAAACAAAAGCATGGAAAGTTTTGGGCGAGCAATGAGCCTGCTTGATGAACAATCAAGATGAGCAACCATAATGCTCACTTGGGCTATGTGGGCACGTAATCTACCCACATAGGAGCATTTTGGGCAAGCAATGAAGCTCCATTGCTCACCCGCATCATGGCGAGCACTAAAACTCGCATTAAAAGTCAAGATACATACCTGGCAAGGCGAGGCGTTTGCCTATCCAACCAAGCATTGGACAACAAAAGCATAGCAATGAAGCTCACACCAATGTGACGAGCAATGAAGCTCACCCAAGCATTGTTGTAAAAAAGAACTCAAACAAGCAGCAAATACTCCGAGCAATCTAAGTAATATAGCTTGCCATGGTTTTCTTGCCCCAAGCACGAGATTTAACCTGAGTAATGTAGCTTGCCATTGAACTTTGGATGTTCTCCCTATAAAGTTCCTTAGTTTTCTCTGAGACTCTTAAAGAAACACACAAAAGGAAAGTCAATGATCATATCAAAAGGTAGGTAACAAACTTGGGTCGTAGGTGTGCAACTTGTAAGCACCTTGCTCACCCCGTGGGCAAACACTGTAAGTCATCACCAATGCTCGAAACACCATGACTAGCATTGGAGCATCCCACCAAACACAAAGCAACTCGAGCAATAAAGCTCACCCAAGAGGCGAGCAATGGTGAGCAATCCAGCCTGCCCCTAAGCACCTTGTTAGTTGGGCAACGTGCACTAAAACTCACCCTCACCCAGGGCTCCAAAAGAGAATGAACAAACAGGAACACATGTAATTGACAAAAGTGATAAGTAGTGCCCAGCCCAAGCTTTAGAGCAACAAAGGCCTCCCAAGCAACAAGCACATCTCGAGCTCTGAGCAACAAAATTCACCCCAAGCAAGAAAGGTCTCACAAGCAACAAGGCTCTCCTGAGCTACAATGCTCTCCCAAGCTACAAGGCTTTATCAAGCAACAAGGTTCTCCCGAGCAACAATGGCGCCCCAACCAACAACACTCCTCCCAACCAATGAAGCTCTCCCATGTAAGAATACTCTCTCAAAATACAAAGAAACTCGCCAAGTAACGATGCTTGCCCCAAGCAACAAAGGACCACGCCACTTGGGCACCTCAACTTCCTATTTTCACCAAAACAAACAACTCTAGAGCACTCGCTCGGGTACGCCAGATCTTCATTATCAAGCAGGGCTACCCTCGAGCTTCGCCTGGATGCCTCGAGCCCTTGCCACACTACCAAAAAAAAAAAGAAAACAGAGAGGAAAAATCGTAATAGCGAGGTTGAGCTATACTTAAGCACTACTGAAATCAAATTCTTACCAAATGTTAGGTGACTTGGCTCAGGTTTGCAAGTCTCAAACTTGTAGATTGGTTTATCTTTGCTAACCAATTTGGTTTTTGAAAAAAACTTCTCAAAGCAATCGAGCCTCCCTAGAGTCGAGCACTTGGACCCTCTGCAAAATAGGCAAACAAGGCGCACATGTGCCTTCTCCACAAAAGCAGACCTCTTGTTGCGATAGCGGTTAGGTAGACCTCTTGTTGTGATAGTAGTCAAGCATAGCGCTTGAGGAAGCCTCCCGCATCCAAATAGCTAAGCCTAACAACATGTAGGCTGAGCTTTGGCAACCAAAGATAACATAAACCTAGGTAAACATGTTTCGACGACTATCGCTAACACAAACCTTGGTGACCATGTTTTAGCAATCAAGACTAACACAAATCTTAACGACCATGTTTCGACAAACCAGGCCCATATACAACTTCACCACAATAACGCAGTTGTGCACACCTCTCGCCACAAAAAATGAGGCACGTATATGGCTTCGCCATAACAACGCGGTCAAACACACCTCTCGCCACGCTAAATGTGACACAAATATGCCTTCACCACAATAGCCAAACCTAACAACATGCAAGCTGAACTCTAACAAACAAGACATATATGCCTCTATCACAATAGTGCAATCGAGCAAGTCTTCCGCTATGGAAAATGTGGCACACATACACCTTCGCCACATCAGCCAAGCCTAGCAGCATGCATGATAAGCTCTGAAAAATAAGATATATATACACCTCTGCCAAAATAGCAAGGTTGAGCAAACCTTCCGCCATGGCAAATATGGCACACATACACCTTCGCCACAGTAGCCAAGCCTACCAGCATGCAGGCTGAACTTCAAAAAATAAGGCATATATACACCTCTGCCATAATAGTGCTGTCAAGCAAGCCTCCTGTTGCCTCAGTGAGAAGTGCCAAGGCATGCGCATGCAACCAAAGCTACCTCTTTCACCATAACTGCTGCCAGCAGGTCACCTCTATAATCGTGGGCATCTGTTGGTTATTAAATGAACTAAGATCCTACCTATTACTAGGGATCAAAGGAAAGTTGACAAATGAAAGTGATATAAAGCAAATAGGACTCAACTAATCCAAATAAGGAAGGACAACTTTGTAAAAGTGAACACTATGAATGAGGGGATCGGATAACTCTACAAGGAAATGCTTCTCTACTGTCTTAAGGGACTCTCTCTCTCTCTCTCTCTAGAAGGAAGATATCTTCTTCAACCTTCTAGAAACTTTATTCACTTCATTGTATTAAGAGTTATGAGAGGTCATAAGAGACAGTAAAACCACCAAATATAGTGGATTTCGCTTCCAAACGACAAAACGACTCGTGAACGTAGGCTTTTATGCTAAATCTTTGTCTCGCTCACTTTATTTACAATTTATATGCTTTATTTACTATTTATTTCTCGAATAGTATCTGAGCACTGTATCAATGTCCAGACCATCATCATGGGTCATTTAATAGCATTTATGGCCTCCAGCTCAGTCGAAAAAAATGCATAAACAAGGAATATCATTGCTTTACAAATTTATTGAGGTTTACATACAAACATATGATTTTTTTTTTAATTTACAAGAATATGGAGCTATGTCTATGTCGATAATCTTCATCGTATTAATTAATAAGTAGTGATACTCTTCCACCTCTTTTACTACCGATTTACCACCCAGTTTTTTTTTTCTTTTTAGTATTTGAATTTAGATTAAAAATTTCAGAATATAGCTTTATTACATAATTTAGATGAAAATAAATTTAATCAATCAACGTAATCATGTAAATTGATTAAAAATAAATCCAATTTTATAAAAATTTACTCAAGGAATAAAAGATTGTCAATTTTGATAAAATTAAATTTATCTTGAATTAAATTATATATGATTATAATTGGATTTTTTTTTTCTAATTATGCAATGTCATGTTATTGAGTTGACCAAACCAAACTTCTTTTTAAAAATAAAAACAATAAATAAATAAATTCCTGCAGCTGTCTGACCGAACCGAACTTATCACGCGATAAATACTGAATATCTTAGATTTACCATTAATGAATTAGAGAGAGAGAGAGAGAGGCTCACCCAGTTTTCGTCATTCCATTCATTCTTTTCTCTTGAGGGGAAAAAAGGGAGTATCTTTTTCGTCGATCCAGAACAATAGATACTCCGATCTGAGGTTTTTGTCTTTGTTTTGGCACCGAACCTTTCCCAATTCTCGGATCCAACTCCGCAATCAGGCCCTACGTGATTCAATCATTGTATGTTTTCCGATGATTGATATCGGGTAGAGGTTTCGAGATCGATCTTGCATTGAGTTCGATACGGATGGAAAATAGGAATGGCAATTGTAATTACCACAATTATACGGTGTATGATAACCAAGGCAATAGAGATACAGATGGAGAGTCTCTGCCGATCTCTTCGCCTCCATCTGTGCTTAAGTCCGATGTTGCTATTGGTTACATCGAACACCCCGTTTCCAAGCTGGATACTCTCGCCGGAATCGCCATCAAGTACGGCGTCGAGGTATGCTTGTTCCATTATACACTAACATTTATCTGTTTGATTGTTATTGGATGTAATAATCGTATCAACACTGATAATTGTTCGTAATCTAACGTTGATTTTGCCTTAAGTAATTCCTTGTGATTTTGACTTACGTAATTCCTTGTATAACACTGATGATCGTTCATCGGCGTCGAGGTATGCATACTGATTTTTTTCTTTTCCTCCTACGAAATCGTGGGAATTTTGACTTATTCCTTTATAAGGAACACGGACCAATAAAGTCAAGGCTGAGAAAAATCTGACTGATATTCTTATACAACTGTCAATGCAATATATAGCGAGGGTAAAATAAAGAGAAGAAAAAGAACAAGTCCAGTACTGGCTGGCTGCTGTGTTCTTTCCTCTTTTCTGTAAGCTAATTTTCTTCTTTAGATGTTTGTATAGCTACATATCTTATGCACGGAACACTTGAGCATTCGATCATCACATATTACGAATCAAGCGCAATTGTTTTAATAACATAAACCTAGCACCAAGATAGTCAATTGCAGTTTTGAACTTGTACACTGGTTTCGACTTGTAACTTCCAAATGTTCTTTTGTTTTTCTTAATCATGCGGATTAGAGCTTTTAGCGATTTATTATGTTGTGAATTTTTTACTACACGACCTAAAGAAGTCTATCAGTCTCGCCCTTGGAGTTTTTAAAAAATATATTGTGAATTTTCTGTTTCCAGTTTTTTCTGATGATGTTTTCTGTTAAGTTTGGTGCTGATTTTTGTTTTCTTTGGTCTTATAGGTGGCCGACATAAAAAAGATGAATGGCTTGGTTACAGATCTCCAAATGTTTGCTCTCAAGTATCTCCAGATTCCACTGCCTGGAAGGCATCCTCCATCTCCTTGTTTATCAAATGGTTCCATCACTCCCGGGTATTGACATTTCATTCATTGTTCCATTCGGTACTTTCATTAATGTTCTCATGCAATTGCTCAAGAACCTTATCCGAACTTCTCTTCCATGATGTTTTATGAAAGTTTACCATTTTGTTAATTTATATGACTTCACTCTCATAATGATCACCCATATTTTCATTTTCCTTCTTTCCTTTTAATGGCATTTAATTGCACTTTGCTTTAGTTTCCATTTCCTTTAGTTTGTAAAGGTAAAATTTATCATCCTCTTACCTATGAAAAAAAAAGTCATCAACCAGCCTCTTTGTGAAAAATATCTTATCTTCTGCTAAAAATATTGGTTATATGGCACTAAATAACTCTCTCTCTCTCTCTCTCTCTCAATTGACAATGTCAGAGGAAATATTTAGGAATGTAATTTTATTAATTTGACATTAATTAGAATTCTTTATTTTGACATATCTGGACTTGAGCTAGTGTTGACATTGGGTGGTGATTCAGTGGGTGTGTGCTATTTTGATTGGTAAAAAATCCGTGGCAATAAGGTCAACATTGAAAAGATGGCATTGTGATGATGGTATTTTGTAAAACCACAGAAGAGTATGGATTTGATGATAGCAGTGATAGTAGGGTAAGGGTTTCTTGAGGGTTTTTCCTGTGAATTTAGAGGTTCCTGGTAGCGTTTGTTATGCTGTGGTTTGGGATGGAGTGAGGACATGTTGGAAGGTGAACTGGTGGAAGCATGGTGGTAGCAATGATGATGCTATGGTAGTAGTTATCGCGGTGGCGGTGTTCACAATGGCTCACATTCTTGATGGTCACATCAATGTCATAAGGTGTGATGCGTGGGAAGCATGATTGGGCTGAAGACGGCCTCACAATCACTTGTCTGTTTTGTTATGGCTTTATCATCTATATTGCCAATACCCCTCTTGCGTTGGCCCGCCTCTAGATTGAGGCAGGTGATGTTTTGATATAAAAGGTCGAGAAGTTTTTGATGAATAGTGAAGAAATGAAGTTGAAATGAAAGTTTTATAGATTTTTGTGAAAGTTGTGGGTCCCACCTTAAAAATATGTTCCAATAATGAATTTGTATTTTTTTAAATTATTATTTAAATTAAAAAAAATAATAATAATAATAATTTATTTTTGTATTTTTTTATGTCAGAGAACCTCTCCAAGGTAGGGCCCTTCAGACCCACCCTTGCAGAATAAGCCCCGGTCTCGTGCACCACACCCCCGAGAGTTTCCCTACACGGAACTGGTTAAATCGCTGGCTTTTCACTAAGGGGTGTGACCCCAAAGGATTGTTTGCACCCATGAGGTGTTCAACCTTAGACCTTGAAGGGAGAGATACCCCAAGACTAAGGCCTTCACCACTTGGGCCAATCCCTTAGGGTTAAAAATAAGAATAATAAGAGTAACAACAACAACAACAACAACAACATATTTGGGGTGGCTGAGGGTGGCCACACCTGAGTCCTGGGCCACAACAGGGTGGTGGCCAGACCTGGAATTTTTTTCACTTTTTCTAAAATCTATTTTATTAATTTTAATGTTATTTTAATTGAAAAAGTGAAAAGGTCTTTGAGTGAGATGTTTTTTTAGAGTTTTATATGTTTGGTAAATTTTTGGAGTTTTATATATATATTTTTTACTGATAAAAAAAATGTTTGGTAAGAAATTGAAAAAACTTAAAACTATATGGTGAAAACATCCCTACTGTAACTAAAAAAATCCTCCTGTGCCAAACAGGCTGTAAGACCCATTCTTCGGCTTCTTTTTAATTAACGATCTTGGAAGCATTTTGGTCAAGTTCTCCTACAAACATGAACAACCTCCATGATTGTTCCATTAAGAGAGGAGAATTTGTGGGGTATGATTATGAAGAAAAATAAAATTCGTTGGAAAATTGACGGAAGTATGGGTAAAGAAAGAAGGACACTGGTTATAATCTCCTGTCCACGCCAGGAAAACGAAAAAAGGGAAAGTCATCAGAAAACAGAAGAAGTAACTTGACGCAATTGTTTATTAACAGTGTCCCCTTTTCCTACTTAAAAATCCTTTCCCCCCTACATGCTCCTGTGTTTTCACTCCTTTATTCTTTTCTTGCTAATCGGTTAATTGATGTTTTACCTGATGGGGCAAGGAGGGGGGGAGGGTAGGGTAGGGTAGGGAATGCAGTTGTCACACCCATTAAAACAGGTTGGTGTTCTTCTTGATGGCATGCCCCATATATGGCATATATTTTTGCCTTTAAAATTGCATTTCAGAAGAAACCCTTGGGTCAAAGTTTTAGCAGAAGGTTGACAACTTAGCTATTCTGTAATTCATTGCTGAAATGACAAGTGTCAAAGGAACAGGCCAAGGGGCCCTGACTGGTATGAATGGTGCTAGCAGGCTTTTTCTTTCGAAGTGTAACTTAGAATGTACATCTTCAAAGCATATTGCTTGTACTTTTCAGCTGTTTGGCAAGTTCGTTTTTCATTCTCCCTCATTCCTTATTCAACCAGCAAGAAGATCCCAGAAGAACAAACTTGAAAGGAAAAATCTTTCATAACTATCATCTTGTGACACCAAATCTCACATTGGGAATATGAATGGCCCACGTAGAGTGGGTAGGTTATAAAAGTAGTCATGAGTGATTCTAGGAAAACGCTAGCACATCTGTACCTAACATCAGAAAGAGTAGTCAATTTGAATTTTGCCAGAACCACTCATAAAGCTTAGTTTCACCTAGTAATAAGTAGCCAATGTGGGACTTAGCACCCAAGAATACCTTTATAACTTACCTAATCTAGGTAGATTATCCTAATTTCGAATGTGGGAACAGGATGTTACAAACTCTTCATCCTAAAATTCATAAATCATCATCAAGGCCATGTCCTGCACTAACCTTCCTAGGTGGCTCAGATCATATGTAACCATAAACGGAAAACACTAGCCACATTTACACTACAACCCTTAAAAGACTAGTTGAATCACTTATAAAGACCAGCTTCACCTAGTAAGTAACCAATATGGGACTTGTAGCCCATTACACCTTTATAACCTACTTACTCTGTGGGTTATTCATGTTTTAATTGTGGGACCGAGGTATTAGGCATCTTGATATTCATGGAATCCTATGAAGTCTTATGTTTTTGTTAATTTTGGGTTATCTGGTAATTTCTTGAGATTTTAAATTGTTTTCCAGCTTTTACTTAGGAGTCTCATGAGAAGGATTGGGAATAGTCTATAAAAAGTGTGATCACCTTTTTCTTGAATCTGAGGGTGTGATCGCCTTCTACTTCAGAAGTGTGATTACTTTGGAATCCTAGGTTTGCTTGCCTAGACAACGGTTTAATACCAGACAGCCTCACATTCCTTAGACCTCAAACAACATCTACTAAATCTTCTAAGGGGGAAAGAAACTAATGTAGCATTAGATTTCTAAATATCCTCATCCGATTCGGCAACACAGCCAACTCCAAAGTCTGTTGTGCTTCAATTCCATATACCACTTGATGTTTTTAGGGCAACAGCCTGGCACTTAAAATCTCTGATTCGATAGGGAAATGGTTTTTTTGGATGAATGTGCCTCAATAAGAATCCTTTGAGTAGTATGTTCTGTGACAGTTGGTTTTTTAATAATGAATAATCATGATACTTATGTCTTGTATGATCTGCTATATGTACTAGTTATAAGTTTCATTTCCCTGAAACTCTTTACATTCTCTTCAATATTTATTTAGATTTTATAATCAATTACTCATTTACATATTTCTGAATAAGAAATAGCAAGTATTTTTAACATGTGAACCTTTGGTTGCTGACCAAGCTGACACTTATGCAGACAGAGCAGTTTTGAACACACCCCACCCCGGCGGAGGCACCATGATTTTTTTGAATCATTTCAGTCCCTGAGAGTTGAGTCCCCCCAGAGGAAGGTCTCTCCAGCCATGAACTCTTTACAAGGTTACTATGGACTCAAACCAAGAGATCAGAAGACTACACCTGAAGGTTGTGAAATGGCAGTCTACAAAAGAGGCACTTCTCATTATTTAGAAGATGGGCCTTTTCCCAGCTTTTCACCACTTTCCAACTCACCTTCGAGCCATCACAGAAAATCTAAAAGCTTAGTTAATGCTTTGTTTGATGGGAATGGTGAACTAGCACACCCCCTGCCTGCCACAGAAGCTTGGGACGATGATTCTGACAAATGGGGTGAGAAAGTTCTCAGAAGGCGTCAGAAGTCTGAAACTGATTTTACGTCTCACACGCCAGAAATGTTGATGGAGAATAACAGTAACAATGGTGGGTTTTTGGCAATATCGGGAAAGGGGGGCTTAGCCTTGAGACCCAAAGCAGCAAGCCGAACTACCTCAACAAGTGATGCTGAAATGAACTCCATACCAATTGGTTTGGGAGATGCTGTTGTTGCTGATGGCTCTTCTGGGGTGAGGAAGTCATCAAGCACATCAAGTTTGCAGGATCAGGACAGCAGTAGTTCTTCATCCATTTGGACTACTGCAAGGTGGAGTTTGAAACCAGATTTGCAGGCTCTTTCAACTGCAGCCATTGCAAGACCAATTTTTGATGGCTTGCCTAAGCCTACGTCGGGGCGTAGAAACAAAGCCGCACTTGACTAGTAGTTCACGTCGATATAACATAATTTTGTTTATCCTTGATAAATTTATTTTCAGGGCCATCAGCGCTGTAATATGTGAGAGTTCTCTAGTCAAATGTTGTATCGGTCGTTTGTTATCCAATGCCGGGAAGATTTTACATGGTAATTAAGGAGACTGACATGAACAGCAAAGAATGGAGGATCAAAGAAGCCAGCTAATGTATGTATACTACGGGTTGATGCGTTCCTGCTACATGGTCTATGTATTTAAAATTTTTTGTAATGAGAGAATTGTCTGCATTTATTTTAGAGAATGTATATTAGATTTTTTGGGTCTCCTCCGACTGGTAGAAAAATTGTTCATAATATTATTTGTCTTTTGATCTTTTGTTGTATTATTCAGATCACAACTTGGGAGATCCGCTCGATTATCATTTAATTTATTGCTGCTACATCTGTTACCAATGTGTGTTTGTTTCGCATTTCTGTGAAAAACGAAATATTGTAATCCAGACTTTTCTTCAATGGGCTTGCAAATTGCAAGATAGGAGGCACACAGGCATACACAAATTCAGTTCATAGACACACTGCGGTTATATATATATATATATATATAAAGAAAAAAAAAAGACCTAAGAAGCCAGTTGTCAATCCTCAATTGAGACACATGATAGAGAGAACCCATCAAAACAGGTTTAAAATTAAATTCTCTATACAAATCAAATTTAGCCACAAGGAGGAAGTATCCTCAATATTTATCTTGAAAATATACAAGCGAGCTTATTGACGCGTTACACATCAACACATTATGATCTAAATAAAAGCTTGACGCATCAGTTAGTATTAAAAAATGTTTAGTATTTTTAAGACTACTTTTCTTTTTTTTTTAAATCTCATAATAAACAGTATATTTACATGATATCTTGTGAGTAACAACAGAACTCTCTTTGCTAAGAGATTGTAGAAGTTACCAAGTGGCAGTAAAAGCGTACAAATACCTCAATTGTCTAAAGGTCCGGGCCCAGCTATCTCACTCACAGAGGCATTTGAGAACCACCCAACACCTCCGCCTCCCACTATCTGTAGAAGCACAGGCTTACGAAGCTTACTAAATGAAAAAGGCCATCCAAGAAAAACGTCAGTTTAACAATGGAAATTCCAAATGCATGCGAACATTTGAAGAAAATCTGATCCATTACCCATCCCCAATACTTTAGCTAGGTTGACTTGTACCTTCTTTTATTTTTTATTTTTGGATCAAGCCCTTTCATTTGTCGGTCCTAATTAACAAAAAACACGTGGGGTGACACCAGGATTGCCACATGCAAAACTATTTTTTCTTATCTCGAATAATGAAATTAAGTCTAAAAAATGTATTACTTTTTTTGCCACCCCATTAGACCCAAAATTTATCATAACACAAAGTTATTCCTAAAATAAATAAATAAATAAATATAAAAAATAAGAAAAAAAAATTAAAAATTAAAAAAAAACAAAGGGCCAATCTCTACGTTGCACAGAACAGAGTTATTGACCAAAATTTTCCACATTGAACCCCACGGTTGGTCTTGCAAAATCAACTAAATTCATTTAATGCAAAGTGTTTCACCGATTATAGAAAACAAAAACGAAAAAATAAGTCCGTGAAAGATTTATTTGTACGAGACTTGAGGCATGGTGAAGATAATTTCTTAAGATGAAACACCAGAAGTTAACGGCCCAGTAAAGAATAATTTTGTGAAAGAAGACAGCATAAAAAGAAGTGAATAGCCCAGTAATCAACAACCAATTTTTGTGTAACGTTCTGGGTATAATAATATAGAGCAGGAATTTATCGAACTCAATTGTCAGAAAATATACTCAGCTGTGTGACAGAACGAAGCAGATCACAAATAAACCACAAAATCAAAAGGCATGGCAAACAAAGGCACCAACCGTGATGAGCATGTAAGAGAACTATCTGTACACTGGTAGAAGTAGTCTTGCAAAAGAAGTCATGTGCTCATATAGCAGATAATTATTAGAATTGTCCTGTCCAAAATCTACGTCAAATATTTACCTCAAAATTTTGCAGTAGTTACACCTGCCATGATGTATGAAACTTTAATTAGTTGAAGGGTGACCAGACCCAAAAACCCCATAAACTGGTGGACATAACCTGTAACAATATGATATATCGTTACCATGTATTCTGAACTTAACCATGCACTTCAGTGAAAGACAAAAGACAAGCATATAACACACTATCATTATCTAATCACAGTATTCCATTATTTTTTATTCAGATTTCTTTTTGCTTTTCATAGACTCTAAGTGGACCATATTTCAAGCATATATCATAGATGTATGAAAATTACAGTCTGTCGGTCATATAGACAACAATCCCCTGCTAAACTCCCACGGACAAACGCTTAAAAGGAACCAGTTCATCCAAAAGAGAGGATCCTTCACGATATCTAACTTCCACAACTGTGCCATACATCTTTATCTTAAATCAGATACAAAAATAGAGTTTGCAATTGGTAAATTTAAGGGTAAAAGGATGTCTGTATCCAATTCAAATTGAAGCAAAGTTAGATGTGAAAGAGAGGTATGAAACATGGATTAACCAAAAAGCAACATTGTATCAAAATAGCTTCAAGAAATTACGCTAAGAGAATAGAAGAAGATAGGTGAGGAGAGAGGGGAGCATAGCTATACCAACCAAGAAAAAAGAGACCTACAAGAAAACTCTCCATCAACAAATTAGAATGCTAGTAAATTGAAGCAAAGAGACAACTCTATCCTTCCATCAAACTCTAAGAATTACTGATGATTTTAATCCCCTCAAGATCCTCATCCAAATTATAACTGTGGCCATGAAATGCCAGACCAAAAATATAGTAAATACAGCCGAAGACACAGTTCTAAGCCTCTATTCAACTGTTAAAATTACAACATTCCAACTCCTTTAAAAATCCCCATAAAGATTAACCAACCACACAAAAATTTTAAAACACAAACAAAAGCAAACGTAACATAAGGAACAGCTTTAAAACTTCTATTTAATTCTAGTACCACAGTGTCAATCCATTTCAAGATCTTGCTCCAGATGATAATCGTACCAGTAGATGCAATCCTGTAGCTCTGGGTTTAAATTCTTTTTATAAATGTCACCACCCTTTAATACCCACAAAAAAAAAATTTGTCGCTCAAGGTGCACCTTAGTGCAAAGGCATCATGAAGTCCAGGGTGCAAAGCACAAATGTCTACCTGATGTTCACTTTTCTCAAATAACATGTATCAACATTTCCAAAAGAAAAATTCATAATATAAGTTATAGAGAGAGAGAGAGAGAGAGAGAGAGAGAGAGAGAGGGGGGGGGGGGGGAAGCAATCGAAATGGTCAACACAGGTAACTGAAGCTGAAGGGAGTGGCTGATCTCCAACGAAAATTTAGCCTGATGCTCAAGTGGTTTGAAGGAGTCGCCACTCCACAAGATGGTGGGTCCATATCCTAATTAAATTTCATAAATTTCTAGATAATAATTTTTTTTAATGTCGAGAATCCCAGAAACCGGAAACCGTGCAAATGCAACAAGTTTTTAAACCAATGAAACCCCGGATGTGTATAACACATGCACACCACACAGATCAGTTAAATCATCGGCTTCGCTGACCATGTGTGACCCTTAGAAATTGTTTACACACAAGGGTTTGAACCTTAGACTTGGGGGACCAAACCCCCAAGAACAAGGCCCTTACAACTTGAGCCAACCCCTAGGGGTTATTTCCTTAATTAAAATCACCATCAAATGGCAAGGCAATCATCTAGTTATATGGCATTTAAATAAAACAATATCAATTATTGTCTCCTTCTTAGAAAATATATTTTTGTATGCAATACAAGATAAAAACCAACCAAGAAAGCAATATCAAAATAAAACACATCTTGTTACATGGTATACCAGAAAATAAAATATCAAAAAGCAGCAAAATAGTAAGTAAAACAATCCCCAGGGATACTATCCTCACCCCTATTGTGGAAAATAAGAAAAAGCACATTTTGGGGCAGGGCACTTCACCAGAAGGCATGTGCTTTAACTGCAGTTTAACTGTGCCGTTAAGATAGCACTTTTTCTTGGCACTTTGTGCTCTAAGAGTGCCAAGGTCTGTTTTTAACAACGCTTGATAAGGTTAAATTTGCATTGCATTTCATATATGTAGCCCATAACAGAGGAATTTGGGATTTCCAACACTACTTAAGCCCATTTAAAATGTTCTAAACCATCCTTCAGAATTTATGGAAATCCTTTTGCTTGCTTCTGATCTCCTAGGTGATACCCTAGACATAAACTTCCCAATAAATTTGCACAGGATGGATCTGATAACCTGTCTATGAATGCTTGTATACTTGCTATGTTCTAAAAACTTTGCGGCTCAAAGGCATGAGATTTAGGATAACATGTTCATACTTTGTAGGCTTATTTATTTTTTAAGTACTAAGACTTCATTGAAAGGGCCAAAAGGTGCAACCGAGTACACAGAATAAGGACAAGAAATTCGCCTAAACAGATACAAGAAAATAAGAAAAATTAAGGCCGTTAAAGTCTATGTAAGCTGTCCAAAAGAAGAGAATGTTGAAGAAAGTTTTAAGCTTTTCAAAAGTCCATTCACAATCCTCAACTTCTATTGTTCCTTTCCCTCTAAATACACCATAGGAGACAAGTAGGAACCATTTTCGACACCGCTGCGATTTATGGGATGCCACCTAACCCTCTCCGAGAGTACCAAAGATCCATATTCTTCTAGGCATGATCTAAGCTCCACAGAGCACTAGCAATCTCACGATGGAAATGATGATACATGGACTCCCCACTCCACTTATATATGTAGCACAAATCAATCGCTACAATGTGTCCTTTTGTCCAACGGAGAGAATCTTGCCTTGAGAGGCTGTCCAAGCAAAAAAGGCAACAATTGTGGGAACCTTAGTCTGGAGGAAAGCAATTGTTTTCTTGATAATGCATTATAGAAAGACCAGGCATTAAACATCCCTCTCTTGGCAGGGGCCCAGTGAAGCTTGTCAACTCCTCTCTCAAGCTACAGGAATATAGCAGATTAAAGAATGCGAGTAAGGTATCCATCTCCCAATCACAGGCCGCTCTGATAAAGCTAATATTCCATTGAGCAAAAGCACTAGATATATCTGGTCCACAGAAGCATCCCTACAGTGTGCAATGGTGTACACATCACAAAGTTTCCTTGAGAGCCCTATCTCATCACCACAAATCATACCAAAATTTAATCTTGGCACCATCTCCCACCACAAATCTAGTGTGACGAGAACTTCCCTCCACCCCTTCATTGTGAATTTCCATGCCCCACAATCTCAAGACCCTCCATCTTCATGAGAGAACATCCACCCCACACACTACCATACAATAACTTCCACCTTTCCACAGCAAAGTGTCTTAGCCATTTTCCTGGTAGGGTGCAATTAAACACCAAAAAGACTCCACTCCCAACCCTCCTGTGGGAACCGGTGTGAATCTTAATCCAACCAAAAAGATGAAACTTGGCTACTTTCCCATTACCACGCCACAAGAAATCCCTCCAAAGCTTCTCTACGTGATTTGCCAAGCTCAGTGGGATAGGGAACAATGATAAATAATAACTGGATAGAGCGAATACGGTCCTTTTGATCAAGGTGAGCAGGCCACCTTTCAACAGGTAAGAGCCACTTCCATCCATTTATCCAATCCATGCTTCATCTTCAACAGCATGTCATCTTAATTTTTCTGGCTTTATATGGTGCCCCAAAGTTGGTCCCAAGTATTTCATAGGTAAGGCTGCCACTCTACACCAAAGAATGTTGGCCAAACTGCCCATATTTGCAATGTCCTATAGTAAACAATATACATTTGGCTAGATTAGTCTTCAAAATTGAAACAACTTCAAAAGGAAGGAAAAAACAATGTAAGCGGCAAAAATGCCTCACAGAAAATCAAATTACCATCCACATCAAAGAGGTGTGAAACTTACACCCATTAGGGCTCCCATAGCTCAACAAGATACTTGACAGCAAACCACAATCCACAGCAGCTGCCAATATTCTGCTCAGGGACTCCATGATAACTATAAACGATAGCAGAGATAAAGGGTCCCTCTGCCTCAAAGCCATGGGCTACTAAAAAAACTTAAGGGGTGAGCCATTCACAAGCACAAAAAAGAAACGCAATGGAGAGGTGCAATGCACTATCCATCCAACCCATTTTTCTCCAAAACCACATCTCCGTAATAGGAATAACAAAAAGTCCCAATTGATGTGATCGAATGCCTTTTCTAAGTCCACCTTATGACGCACTCCCAATACCAAAAATGGAAGTCTACCATCGAGGCACTCATTAGCGATGACTGGGTCAAGGATCTGTCTCTCCCTAATAAAGACAAATTTTGTATGAAATATAACCTTTCCCAGCACTATATTTATTAGATCAACTAGAACTTTGAAGATAAGCTTGTAAACAACTCCAACAAGACTAATAGGCCGAAAATCCTTGATTTTCACAGCCCCAACTTTCTTCAAGATGAGGGTTGTGAAGGTGGCATTGAGGATT
This sequence comes from Carya cathayensis, assembly GCA_011037825.1. Classification (NCBI taxonomy): domain Eukaryota; kingdom Viridiplantae; phylum Streptophyta; class Magnoliopsida; order Fagales; family Juglandaceae; genus Carya; species Carya cathayensis. The sequence goes on along the minus strand of QGSO01000335.1, from coordinate 551,724 downwards.
TTTTTCAAATTTCCCTTGCTTGTAGATCTCCCCAAAGACATTAATCAAGCCAACTTCCTCCCAGCAGGTCTGAAAAAGGGCTAAAGAGAGAACCCATCTTGACCTGGAGCCTTGTTGAGATATCAACACCTCAAGGACCTCGGTCTCCTCGAACTCCCTTTCCATCCACTTGGCCTCCTCCACAACTATAGAATCAAAATTTGATACCATCCCAGTGTTGTTAAAAGTGTCAGGTGCACTTAGCGCATAAACCACCAAGAGCCTAGGCGCAAAGTGCACGCCTAAGCAAAGTAAAGTGCACATTTTTTTAATGATAAAATACAATTAAAAAAAAAAAAGGTTTTAAAGAGGCAATATAATAATATATTTACCATATTCACTCCTTTATTAGAGTATCATGCAACATGATAACGAAGTGATCACCTAATTATATAAAATTCAAACATAAAAATTTATATACTCTTCATGACTTTCTTGTATCATTCTCTATCTCCTAATGTGTAATAGGTGTACTCTTATGTATGCTCCTTGTGTATTTGGGCAATGCCTGTTTACTAGTTTCAATAAAATTTTATTTTCTTATAAATGTATATATATATATAGTTCAATTGTGACATAAAAAATATACACAACCATGATATTTGATAGCCATAATCAAAATATAAGAATACAGTTGAAAAAAAAATCGAAATACATCCAAAAGGCAATGCCCAAAAGAACACAAAAAATGTTGGAGTATAATAAAAAATACTCAATACAATGCAATCCTAGAGTGTATAATCATCCAGTTTATTTCATTAAACCATGTGCATATGTTTATTACTTTTGGATAGGTTTTACTAGTACGATTTAGATAAGTTTTATCTCTTGTATATCTTCTCGTGTACTTGGGCTATGCCTATTCTTATTAATATTACTGTTTACTTATAAAAAAAAATTTATTACTTTTGGTGCCTCGCTATAGAGTCACGTGCTTAAGAACTGAAAGAACATATTATTTCTTGCTAACCGGCTTAGCCCAGTTCTAGAACATATTATTTCCAAGCCACAAAATGCATTTATTCGGGGGAGACAAATTCTTGACTCAGTTCTTATTGCCAACGAATGCATAGATCATCGGTTGCAGGAAGGTGTGCCAGGTATTCTATGCAAGCTTGACATGGAAAAGGCTTATGACCATGTGAATTGGGATTTACCGCACGCTTTTCGGTGTTAGTAAATGGTACTCCAAATGGTTTTTTTAACAGCTCACGTCGTTTGAGACAAGGCGACCCTCTGTCTCCACTTCTCTTTGTTATTGTTATGGAAGCACTTGGGTGGTTGGTGAAGGCGGCTGTTGGAGGAGGGTTCATGTCTAGTTTCTCGGTGGGTAATGGCTCTAATGGATCTATTTCGCTCTCACACCTCTTATTTGTAGATGACACTCTCCTCATCTGCGAAGCGGATCATGGGCAAATTCAAGTGCTGCGTGCAATGTTGTTATGTTTTGAAGCAGCGTCGGGGCTTAAGGTGAACCTTGAATAATCCGAGATGGTGGCAGTGGGTGTGGTACCTAATATCACTAGCTTGGCACGCCTCCTGGATTGCAAAGTGCATTCTTTGCCTATGAAATATTTGGGACTTCCTTTGGGGGCGACTTTTAAGGCTCGAGCTATTTGGGATGGGGTTGTGGAAAAAATAGAGAAAAGGCTTGCTGGTTGAAAATGATTGTATTTATCAAAAAGGGGGAGACTCACTTTGATTAAGAGTACTTGAACTAATCTTCCCACCTATTTTCTCTCTCTAATTCCATTGCCTGCAGGGGTGGCGAATAGGATTGAAAAATTATATCGAACTTTTTTGTGGGGAGGAAACGAAATTTCACCTTGTTAATTGGAGCAAAGTTTGTTCCCCAATACCTTATGGGGGTTTGGGTGTTTGCAATTTGAGGACTTTCAATAAAGCTTTGTTGGGAAAATGGTTATGGAGATATCATTTAGAGGAAGACTCGCTATGGAAGGAGATTATTAATACTAGATATGGAAGTGCCTGAGGGGTTGGTGTTCTAATGTAGTGGGGGGGATATGGTGTGGGTCTTTGGAAATTTATTCGGAAGGGATGGCAGAGTTTCGAGGATCAAATCTGGTTTGTGGTGGGTGAGGGGACACGAGTCAGGTTTTGGCATGATGTTTGGTGTGGTGATTGCACTCTTCACAGGGCATTTCCAGCTTTGTATCGTATTGCAACTAACCGTGAGGCTTTAGTGGCAGAGATGCGGGTTTTTTCCCATGGCTCTTACCAGTGGAATGTTCTCTTCAACGAGGACATTCATGACTGGGCACACTACACCGCATGAGGATACAATACAGTAGAGGGCCAATGGTAGCAAGAAATGTATAGTTAGAGGATACTACAAGATCTTGACAGCAAGACCATGTTTCATTCCCTTCGAAGAGGATTTGGAGGTCTCATGTGCCTTCCAAGGTAGCTTTCTTTGTATGGACTGCTGCTCTTGATAAGATTTTGACCAAGGACAATCTAAGAAAAAGGGGACTCATTGTGATGGATTGGTGCTATTTGTGTAAAAAGAAGAGAGAATCCGTGGATCATCTACTCTTGTATTGTTTGGTGACAAGGGAGCTATGGAATGAGATTTTCAAAAGGGTGGATGTTGCCTGCCATTGAGAGTAGTGGATTTATTGGCCTGCTGGAAGGAAATTCAAGGCTGTCCTCAAGTGGCAAAAGTGTGGAAGATGATCCCGTTGTGTATCATGTGGTGTACTTGGTTGGAAAGAAATGAGCAATGCTTTGAAGATAGGGAACGCACTATGGTGGAATTTCAGAACTTTTTTATGCACACTTTAATGTTCTGGTTTCAAGCCTTTGTACTTGATGGAAACAATGTTCATGACTTTTTGTCTTTAATTTAGAATGTATTTAGGTGTTCTTCTGTATACTTCCTGTGTACATGGGCTATACCTATTTCATTCATATCAATATAATTTACTTCTTACGTATCCAAAAAAAATAAAAAGAACTGAAAGAAATTCTTTTTTCATTAAAATGTAATAAAGTGTGCTTTTTTAGCTTAAAGCTCACCACTAGAAGCCCAAAAAGCACGCTTAAAATTGGGATGTTCAAAAGGCACTTCACTTCTATTAAGTGAAGCGCTTAACCCTTGGTGCTTTGCGCTTAAACGCACTTTTAACAACACTGTTCCATTCACCTTGAACTGCCAACTAAATTGCTTGGAATAAAGGTGGAGACTATCTCATCTCATCTCAAAACTTTTCATAATTTCCTTCCCAAATATCACATAAACACAAAACACTTTTCAATTTCAAATGTTCAACTTTTTCACCTAATCATTACAACTTTCCCAAACTTCCGAACAAAATACAATAAAACAAATACAACTTTTCAAATTTCAAAACAAAAATAATATTAAAAATTGTATTCAAATAATTTTTTAACTTTATAATATTTTTATTCAACTTTTTCTCTCTCCTTTCCCAAAACCCAATAAAACATCTTAACTCAAACCATTCACTACTATTCACAGAATTCTTATCTCATCTCATTACCCATGCATGCCCTAACCCTCTCCATCTTCATTTATAATCAGAGTTTTCAAAACTCCACTTTTTCATAACTGTCTATTTACCACAAACGAAAGGATGGGAAGTAAAAGCAAGATGGAAAATTTCTTAAAGGAACAGGTTTTGTGCTACCTATCAAAAACAAGGAAGCAGGTTGTACTGATGAGTTATTTCCCGGCTAAAATGTTAAAGAAGGAAAAAGTATAATTTTATCCAAAATCTAAGGAAAATATTTATAGATGTCAAAAGTATAATGAAAAAACAAGGATCAATCCATTGCAAGAAAGATGAATCGGCAAGCTATGGCAATGCAGTGCACAGTCAATTAAACAGTAACAGAGGAAAAGAGAAGAAAGACACAGAAAATCACCCAAGGGCATGCATACCTCCAACAACCAAATTACTCAATACCAGTTAGTCAACTTTAATTTCCTCAATTTACTATGATATGTATGCACACAATTTAACTTAACCTTGTCCCAATTGGATTAACTCCAATTTGATGACTAGACTCAGTGAAAAGCCCCACATAAAAACCGATGAACTAAACAAGACTCGAATAACACTTAAGGAAAGACCATAACCCCCACTTATGTAACACATTTCTATCTGTGAAGGCTGGAATGATACCAAAATCCTCTCAACAACATTCGTGACAGAGGCCCCACCAAAAAAAAGTCTTGCTTAACTTCTTGAACTAACAGGGGCCTCACCACAACTTTAAACATGAAAGAAGACAAGTTAAGCAGGCCTGGTCAGGCAGAACAAGCATAATGCTGCTTACAAACCTGGGGACAAGAATTTCAAATATAAATGAGCAATACCACGCCTTCTAAGCATTTAAGATTAAAAGTTATACAATAGAAATTCAGCAATTGATTGCTTGTAGAGGAACTACAGCCAGGGAAAACCTGCTGCTGGCCTTTGTAGCCAACAAATGCCCACCCCACTTTAAAAGAGAGGGAGAAAACGAGTCCACAATTTAATGGGAGGGAAGAATTTTGGATTCTATAGGGTTACAACTCTCATGCAACCCACCATTTACCAGTTAGAAAATGCAAACCCACAAATGTATATGTGTGTGTCCAAGTCATGTTCAACTTATAGTTTGTTGAACTTTTTGCTGATTTTATGAATAAAGAAAAAAGAAAAACATTTTGCTAATGTTTTTTGACAAGTGTAGCTTTTTGCTAATGTTACACCACAAAAACTTTTGGAGCTTAACTTCATATCCATATGAGCTTAACTTTAGATGTTATCTAAATCAATCCTTTATTTAAAATATGAGACAAAGATTTGAACATTTACTGCTGACATAGTGTTCAATCTCAAATCATCTCATTGTTTTGCAAGTATGGAGGAGGGAGACCATGTAATCCAACAGGAGACGTAACTTAACCCCCCCCCAAAAAAAAAAAAAAATCCATATATCAAGTAGAATGAGGGCTCAAGGGTTGAGAACGACACATCCAAACAGAAAAGCATGTCACATAAGTATGTAATAGATGAACAGATCAGACAGTAATGCCGAAAATGAAAAATAATTTAAATTCACCAAATCTCAAATTTGGTGTAGAAATTGATTGTTATGTACAAGATACTCAAATAATTACAAGAGTTAGAAACAGATGCACTAACCAAGTCAGAAACATGGGCCTACACTTGGAAGCAAATGTTCTCGGGATACATTTGTCAGGAAAAATTACAATATACAGAGTCCTGCCAAGAGCCTCCACTAGTTCTAAACACTGCCATCAAGTGGTAGATGGATTTTGTCCTGAGACTGAATCTTACTCTGAGGAACTATGTAATTAACCATTGCAACTTGTGGTGCCACCAAAAGAAGAGAAGACAAATTGATCACCTGAGAGGGGAAGAGAGAGAATCCCAGTTAAATTAGCTCAATGAAGGGCACCACTTTCAAGACAAAATAAAAATAAAAAAAATAGAAGGTTTCTAAGCCATGTTGAATTCACTGGACTGGAATCGAGTATAGGAATTTACAAAGTGATCAGTCCTAAATGTTTTTGGTTAACTGTTAAAACAGAAAATTATGAGAATAACTGACTAAGGTCGTCTATGTTTATTTAAAATATGACAAGGATTTCCCGGTAATGTAATTTTAAAAGAGGAAAAAAAAAAACAAAATTTAATATAAAGAGAGATTTGTCACGTCGCACTGCATATGGGTGACCTTCCACTTTATTTAGAGCAATAAACCATTTTGGCTTAATTAAAACAGCTGCAAAGAACCAAGAACTTACTGCTGTTCTCACTTGAGGCTATCAAGCTGGCCTCCAGCAATTAAGAGCAGAAATGTCTGGTCTACATGGAAACATCTGGGAAACGCCAGGACCTGGTGACAATGAAATCCTAAATAATTTTTTTTTTTTTTATAAGTAAGAAGATATTTTATTCATATAGAAATAGGCATAGCCCAAATACACAGAAAGTATACATGTGATTACACCTAGTTAGGAACAATTTTGTCTGCGATAGAAACTAATTTCTAATTAGCAAGCTAGCAGGGATACCAAGACAGGATATAGGAAAGTCATCCATATGTGGTATGCAATTCAAGCAACGTAGTGCATGACTCTTGATTTATTCAACAATACAAAAACATTATGACCTTGCAAAATCTTTCCTAATTCAAGAAAAAAAAAAGGAACACAAAGAATGAAGGCTGAAATTGAAAGTCAAACTTGACAGCTTTCCTCTCTTTATCTTCCTCTCTCTCATCGAATATTCTTCTGAGACTAACAATATTCTTACGGTGACAGAAGGGAATTAAGTTCCCTTTTTGTTCATTATGTCCTTTTATTTTTTGTTTGGGAGGAGGGCGGCGGCACAATCTTCTTACTGTTACAAGATTCTTAATAAATAGTTTTTTTAACTTTATCCTTAATAAATATTACAAGAAGATCAACATGTTTGGACCAGAATCCAAACCTATGATAGATGATTTCAAATGGTTGACACATAAAATATACATGCAACATGCATTTATGGCATAGCAATAAATCTCCTGTGCCTGTCCATAGGACACAGTACAACCCAAAATCAAGCCATGCCCATGCATTTTTTTATGGTACACAAGTTAGCTTCCAAAAAAACAAATGGACAGCATTTTTATAGAAATAGAAGGTCACCTGATATTGGAGCCCCAGCTGGTAGATTATTAGGGGCTGAACGCTGAAAACCAATGTTATTTGCCTGCGGCCGAAAATAACCTGCAATGGGAATGTGCTTTAAAACCATTATAAAATTTTGTAAATATTTTCATCTCTCACATCAGAAATAAAGCATGTACATACTCAAATAGCGCACAGAACAAGAACGTGTGAAATAGGTATAAAATTACTAATTTGTTTTCAAGGTTTAGAGAAAGTCTCTTTTCAATTTGAAATGTGGAGTTTGCATATGATAAGACTAAAATCACAAACTTAAGAAGAAAATAAGCATGAGTACCTTCCTGGCCGAAGGTAGGTCCCAAATGAGCTCTCTCTCCATTCATCCACCCACCATGCTGATGTTCAGTTTTGAAATCCCCCGAGGGCATCCTCCATTGTTCATCAGCAACAAATCGCCTCTGGCCATCCGGAAGGGAGGGCAAGGAATACGGATGGTGATATGAATGCTGAGCATGTTGCTGAATCGTTGGTTTTGTATAAGAAAAATGACTGGGTTGGTTGTGAGGCGGGGCAGGGTGTATGGGTCTTTGTGTAAAAGAGGTATCACCCTGTTGAAATTGTTGGTTGGTTTGAGAAATTTGTGGATTTAAATACATATCATTGTGTCCATATTCTAATTGCCTTGAAGAATTAAATCCAGATGGTTCGCGAGAATTGGAGACTCCTGTTGAAGTAAAACATGATGACTGCTGTGGAAACATTTCACTTCTCTGTGTATTATCAATATGACCCCCATGGCCGGCCAATTGAACAAGTTGGTTGCCCTGTATACAGTAAAAAGAATTTGATACGATAGACAAACAAATATAACCAAGAGAATGGAAGAAAATGATGAGCAAAAGTCTTACACTAGAAGTGCTGCAGTATTCATGAGGTACAGGTGGTTGATATGCCAACTGTGGAGAAGACTGTATTGATGATTGGGGCGGTAAAAAGGGTTGGGAGAGTAAGGAAGCCTGGGCTGGTAAAGAAGATTGAGCAACCAACAATGGTGGAGCACCAGAGTGTGATAGAGGAGGAGGGGGAGGAGGAGGAGGTAACTGTGACTGAAGAGGTGCTGGCTGTGAAGGGGGAGGCGGTGGAGGTGGGGGTGATGGAGACAATGGGGGGGGTGGTGGCGGTGGTGAAGGAGGCAAAGGTGGTGGTGGAGGAGGAGAATCAAGAGGCAATGGTGGAGAGCCCTCTGGTAGTGGGGGCAACTCGGTGGAATTACTACAAGCAAATTCCAAAGTCCCATTTGAGCTCTGTACTTGTGAATCCATTTTAAGAGAACCATTTATGAATGAGGGCCTTTCGTCCTTCAGGTGTCCTGAAACGTCTTCCATTTCGAGTTCACCATCAACGTCCTCCAAGATGAAATGGCGCCTGTCATTTGGAGGAATTGTATGTGTTTCTGAATCTTCCAATGCATGTGCAGCATCAGCATCCACTACTAATGCATCACCAGCTTCCTTGACTGAACTGCTTGGAAAATCGTCTTCCTCATCTTCAAATACATGGGAAGATAATAAACCCGGCAGCTGAAATGTAGCATTACTGATACAACAACCAAGAGAAAACAAAATGTTATTAGGAAGTCCAACGCCAACACATAAGCACATGTGGGTAGGTTTCCTTAACCGCTCTATGTACGATTGTAACAAGTTTAGTTTGGATATGGTTAAAAATGATAAAAGATTCAAGATAGCAAGAGTATGTGAATAGGAAATACGATTAACAAAAAATTACACTAAAATCTTTTTTGATGAATAACCAAGTGCTGGTTCACATGTAACTAAATTCAATTTCTACAGAAAATTATTAATGATACCATCATTTTGATAAATGATTAATGATACCATCATAAAAGTCAATTATCATGAAATTCAATAAATATCTAGATAGGTGACTCTCTTGTATACACATTGTCTACCGGGATGTGTGTTTTGCATTTTTTAATGAAGTTCTATTACTTATAAAAAACAATGAAATTCCATAAATCTTCAATGTGTTTGCCTGCATCATTTCTCATGTTGAACTGCTATTGTAGGCTCACATTTAGATCTATCAGTTTCACCACTAGATAAGCATGTCAACAATGCCATAAGATGTTATTTATCAAAATAAGTGCAGAATGTTATTTATCTAAACTAACTTCACAGCACTCTATAAGTCAAAATAATAAAGCAAGATGCGGAACAGAAGACAAGTCATATTTATCTATTACTTACCATCTTATTACTTACTTTTTTTCGGAGGGATGAAAGACAGATTCCAAGGAATTAAATTTGGCAATTGGTACCAGTATGTTTATACAAATATTTATAATTTTTTTTTTTAATCGGTAAAACTATTTGTTTCGTTGTATATAGAACTACTAATTATTTCAGAGACGATATATCTAAATTGTTATTTTTCTTCATTGGATTTGGAAGGTAATATAGTATCAGAACTGTTCTCCATGTCCATGGTAGACGACATAGTCTTGCAGCAATAACTGACAAATCTTGTCGAACAATGTGCAATCATCATTCAAAGACTAATAATCATACAATCGACAAGAAATGAGAAGGAGAGTGAGAGTTCATAAAATGATGAAAAACAAATATATTACAGACCTGCCATATTCATCAACCAGCATGCCTTCCATTTCTCTTAATGGATCATCTACAGCTCGCTCTGCTCGTGATGGACGTCTCAGCGAAAGACCCACAGACGTATCATCGTTTGAAACCCCAATGTCATCCATGTAAGGCCGAAGAATAGATTCAGGTAAGATTTTCCTCTCAAGCCACAACCGCAAAACCTAATAAAGAATATAGCTTCATTAAACTTGAAAGCGACATGAGGGTTCAGATCAATGCAAATTTACCTTGAGACACTGACGACGATTTTCACGGGCAACAGCTCCAGGTGGAGCAGCAGAACCAAGAAGACGTGGCAATGCTGCTTGAACTGCAGGAATGTATGAAGCACCAGCAATGCCTGCACATTATTTACAATCTTAGCTAAACAATCTTGTTTTGAAACAATGATTCACACACTAACAATTGAGAGAGAATAATCATGGAACAGAGGACCTTTCTAAAGAATATGTACCTTTCTGACTATGCGAGCATTGGGTAATGGAATCTACAAGAAAGAACAGGTCGACTTTACGATGAAAACTAGCCTCAGTTTCCAGCTTCCGTATGAGAAGTTCCACTACCTGCAAATAATGTTAAATTCAAACTTTTAAGTCTTGCCTAAAGGCACAGCACCTCTTCCAGTCAATGTTATCACCTATCATTCTCTTGGATAATTAAACTAGCGACCTACATAGAACCAATAAAAAGGCCTTATGTGGAGACTCACCAAATCCTGTCATTAAGACCAACACATTCTTAACATAAATGGGTTCTTATTTTCTGTCACTCCAGCATACCATTCATTGATTAAAAGGAAAAAGATAAGTACAGATCAAATATGGTGGCATAAACCCGCGAACAACAACCATGCACTATAAGATCCAATAACATAAACCCTAGTGCTGTTATTTTTTTTATCGGTATCATCCCTAATGCTGTTATATTGATACCTAATTATATTATGCTAAAAAAATAAATTTTTTTCTAAATAATATTGGTAAAAAAGAATATATTCTCCACAGGTAGCATCATGGTCAAGAAAAAAGCTCAGGCAAAACAAATAAAGTAAAATAACAAAACATCTCACTTGAAAGTAACCCTAAGCAATTAATAGGCTACAACTTCGCCTAGATGGCACCAACTCTGAATAATCTCCAGAACATTTGCCTATCATATTTTACAAGGTTCGCGCATATAAAAAAGGCCACTGCTTGCTCCTAATATCATCAAAATTAAAACAAGGATAGCAAGCAGCATAGCCTACATATCTTAACAGTACAGGTTGCAAAAACCCAAAGAGTGAGCTTTTTTCTTTTTCTTATTTTTCTTCTCCCTTGTTTTGTCCATTTGCTTTAGGATTTTGAAATGTTAGATCTCTACCAAACCCATATAATTGCTGTTTGAGCCGAAGCCCAAATGTCAAAAGACTAGGAAGACACAGGTGCATCACCCAGTTAAAGAAGAATATTAAGTCTGTAAGCAGTAGCCGAAAAAAAAAAAACAACTGAACATAATTAAAATTACCAAAATAAGCAGTGGCAGGCAAAACCACAACTAAAGATTCCCCATATATGCATTATAAATCAGAAAAAAACATAGATAGAAAGATAGAAACTACAGTTAAGGCACATAGTACAGTGACTTGTTTGAACTATGGAAGTCAGGTTTTTTTATTTCATATTAGTTTAGCCACATCCAAGCAATAACAACCATGGAATACATGTTTAACAAGTGACCCATAAGAGAATTTGAATTCAGAAATGGCACCTTCAAATTCAAATAAAACTTTGCCCGCATTATAAAATAGCCACGTTAGTAAAAATACATATTAACTCTAGCTGCTTGGACCTACATCTCATCAAGAAGAATTGTGAAAATGGTGCCATTGCCTAAAAAAGTGCAATGAATGCAAGTTCAAGAAATTTTTTACTTAATATACAATCCAGATCAATAAACACCTTTTAGCATGATCCAATTAAAAAAAGATAAAAAATAATAATAAGCATACTTCTTTTTTTTATAACTAGCTAACTATATAACCTACCTCGTTAGCAATTCCATACTTTGCACAATCAATTGCAAGACGAGTAGCACGTCCAATACTTTCCTTAGTCCTGGACAAAGTCTCTATCATCCCTTCAAAGGCATCACGAGCCACAGCTGCTTCAGTACCACCACTCAGAGAGCCTCCAGCAGTCCTGTGCCCTGAACTAACTCTTCTTTCCTCAATTTCTTCAACATCAAGTTGATTTCGCAATGGAGATTGGTGACCATGATTTAATGGAGAATCCACATTTGTGCGATAATGTAATCCTTGCAAATCTGCCTGCAGCACATTGCTAGTACCAGTCAAAAGATACTGCACTGTGGGTGGACTGGGGCTCCTTCCCGGGACATCAGGTGCAGATACAAAAGAACTGAAAATTCCAAGAGAGAAGTTCTGAGTGTGAGCTTGTCTCCTTTTTGCCTGTGCTGCAGCAATAAGATGCTTCATGGACGATTCTGGAGTTTTAGAATCAGCCAGAGAACTACTTTTATCTTCCCTACTAGCTTCCATTCTGAAATTAGGAAAAACAAATAAGCAATAAGCAGTTAAATCAGGAAGATGAAGAAAAAAAACAAGATAAAAGTGAACACACCTTTCACTGGGCAAAGAATTATACTCTACTGAAGTATCAATCAAAACAGTAGATTCACCAATCCTTGAGATTGATTTAGGAGGGGCTTTAGATCTTTCTCCTGAAGAAGGTCTGTTTCTTTGAGTTGTTCCTTGATTCTGAGAAGAATTCATGCCATTAGAAACAACACCCAAACCCTTAGCAGAACCAGCATGAACCTTCTTCTGAGTAACAGTACCAGAAACTTTAATCAAAGCCTTGGCCACTTTATGCTGTTCAGCCACTGGTCTGGTCACAGGACCTGAATGAGGAGACTTTCTAGGGGAAATCAACATTGATTTTGCCTCCTTCAATGACGATTGTTCCTTCGATTCCTTGGATGACAACTGCTCAGAGTATAATTTCCTCGGACTAGACAAAATATGAGTAGCAATTTCCTTTTCCGGCATCTTCTCATCAGTTTGACCTTCAGCTGGTGAGAGAGACTCATTTTGCACTTCAGGGGAAAACTCTTTTGAATGGCCATCCTCAAATCCAGTAGAAACTCCAACATGTAGAGCATCTTTAGAACAATCATTCAGTGCTTCACTGCACCTGGTAGCATCTGAAACATACAAAGATGCTCTAATGTTTCTAGCAGATCCACCATGAACTGGAGTTTTGCGCTCATTATCATCATCGTCATCAAAAAGGCAAACAGCTCTCCGTTTTTTGTGCTGTTGAATTCCTGGAACCTTAATGCTACTAGAACATGATACATCATTCTTCACTGACACAGATTTTCTCTCTGATATATCATCAGCAGGAAGAGTCTCAGAGTCGGACATAGCCTCCATTGCTCGGCGTCGACGCTTTGTTACAGGTAGTGCAGCCTCATCACCAGAAGCATTGGATCCAAAATTACAACTTTGGCCTCTGGAAGCCAGATTAGTTTCTGCTTTGACACATGATGTTGAGCCTTTGAACTCTGGCGTCTTCAATGCCTTCTTGTCAATAGCATTTGCCCTAGGAGAGTCACTCTTAATTCTTCTAGCATGTGCTCCATGGGCGGAAACATCACCCATATCTTCGCACTTTGACTTTTTGGCAGGATGTAAAACATCATTTGCTCCACGGTTAGGCTTTCCATGTCCATGTTGAGCCCTCTTTTCCTTGCCAGAAGGTTTTTCCAGGGCCTGCTCATCTGGATCAACACCAGAGTCCAGCATTTTATCAGCAACCTTGAAATGTTTTTTTGCTTTTAGCAGATCTTTTGAATTTTCTCCTGCATTGATACCAGAATCTGCTTTAAGCGGGCTTGAAGAAGACTCGCGCATGCTTCTACCAGAGTCAGTTTTTACCTTAACTCCATCTTTTGATCGCTCAAGTGATTCAGAGGAATCAACAGAATGACCATCACTGTCACCCTTTAATGATGTTAAAGCAGACGTGCTAGTTTTGTTTAGTCCAACTGCACTCCCACATCTCTTCTTTGAAGCACCAATCTTCTTTGACTTGTGACCATTTGTTAATACCTTCTGTGCCTCACCACGTTTCTTGGTGCAAAAGGTATCATCTTCAACATTTTTACCAACAGTCACTTCTTTCTTTATCTTTAGAGATAAAGAATTATCTGGACTGGCCATCGGTGATACCACTTCCTTTGGTTTTGCACCATCAGATATTCTATTATTTTTCTGAGGAGACACAATCAGAGACAAATTATCATTTGCTCGACAGGAGACAGATGGCTTTACTTCTTGACTTTCAGATCCACCTTGTCTCTGTGAGCAGGGGTCCAACTTCGAGCCAGAATCACTTACAGCCTCATTCAGTGTTTCTCCTTTGTATGTCATCTTACTAGTTAAGTCGACCTCACCCCCATCATCTTCTACCCCATTAGCAGAGGGAGCCTCAGGCCCAACATCTGATCCATCAGTACGATCTCCCAAGCCACTTGATTTCTTTTTTTGCAACTCATCAAATGCCACACAGATTTCCTTCACAGCTTGAGCAAAGCACTTAACTGTTTTACCCTGACACCGGGCTAATAATTTACTCTTAACCTCACTAGTGAAGGTCTGCACATCCGGAGGGGCAACAAAACCTCTGTGAATGGAAAAAAATAGCCAACGGGCAAAGAAAGAAGTTATAGTACCAGTAGTCAACTTAACCAACAAGACAAATAAGAAACTCGCATGCAAAGAGAAATGGATTGGATAAACATCCCATAATACAATAGATAACCTACAATTTCATCTAGAACAAACATAGATTTCTTTTTGAATCTTTTTGCTCTTGCTAACCAAGGTGCATCTATTGCATAGACTGTGTATTAAGATTATGCCTTATGGACAACTAATAAAATTTTCTTACTCATAAAGAAAAGTGATGTTTGTTCTAAATGAGTTTGTAGGTTATGTTCAGTTTACAAGCAATAATATAGCAGGGTTAATGTGCCAACCACCATCAGGGTTAAGCCAATGCCTTGAAAGAGTTTACATGAAAAATTGTAGAGTTGACTTTCAGTATACTAGTGGCTTTAAATGCTTGCATACGTCAGGCACCATTCAGGACATTCATAAATGTTCAGCATACTCACATTTCTCGTGTTCCAAAGAATTCGACAAAGTATTTCTTGGGGTCAGGTGACAGCTTCCAGTCTTCAGGTCTGCTAATCTGTGAACACAATCAATAAAATCTACCTCAAATACCGACCAAACCACTAAATAACCAAACAATGTATGGCATTTGTAAATCCATTAAATAAATATGGGCTTACATACATCATACATACTTGCACATAAATATATATATATAAATGCCTACATACACAAATAAGCCAATACATATATATATATATATATATAAAACACCCTCTAAAACCTAGATTGCATCAATTTATCAACTATAAATAAGAGGCAAACAGCAGCAACAACTGGGTTTCTTCTTTTCGTAAAGAGAAAAGCACCATTACCGAGGACACAGAACCCTATTTCACACAAACTGGCTATAGTCAAACGCATAACACAAACGAATATGATATAAAATATTAGGGCATATGGTGAAGAACATAGTAATGAATAATCTAGTAAGGTAATAATCCAGAGCCAAAAAAACCCTGACATTAATAGAGCTAGTATTAAGAAAAAAATCAGGATTCAGATATAAAGAAAGCGTGGAAGAAAAAAAATGAAGACCTTGGCGGGCCAAGCAGGGAAGCCCTTGACCTTTGCGAGGACAAGATCACCCAGACTCAACTGGCTCTTGTCCTTGCCTTTGTTGTTCGCTCCGCGTCTACGCGCCGGAGGCATGGCGCTCGCTGGAACCGCAAAAACCCTAAATTCAAGAGTGCGCCCCCTCACGATCGAATCGAGTTTGTGAGATTTACCCCACTAAGAAAATCTAGTGAAATCCTTAACCAGAAAACCTATAGTCGTCCCAACCGGAGGTGCCGCCGGAGGTGAGTGGCACCGGCCCTGGAGGTGCTAGGGCATCGGAAGAATCGTAGACTATTGAATTCCTGAATCAAAGAAACAAAGGCGGAGACGGAGACTGTGGAATCGTAGAGAGAGAGAGAGGGAGAGAGAGGGATTGTGGCGGTTGGAGAGAGAGTATTGATTTTTGTGACAGGGGGGTGGCTTGAGGTTGGGGTTGGGGACGCAGTTGTAATTTTCGAGATTTCCTTGAGGCATTTAGGTACGTGTAGTATTTGATGGATTTCTCTGCGTTCGGAATTCGGGTGCTTTGGACCTCCTCTAGGCTATAGCCCATTTGTTCCAAAACTTTTCTTTTTTATTTTTAACGAGTTTTAGGCTCCGTTTGGATACTAGGAGATACGTATTCTTAATACTTCTCACTATTAATTATTATTTTATTATTATTTTTTATTTAATTTTATTATTATTCATTACTTTTTACTTATTTTTTATTAATCTTCATTATTTTATTATTACTTTTCACTTACTTTTTACTACTATTCACAACTATTCTCAACACTCAAATAGTTAAGTATTATCATATTATTACTATTTATTATTATTTTTCATTTACTTTTTACTATTTTATAATACTATTCACTATTATTAAATAATTTTTATTACTTTTTTACTACTATTCACAGAGTATTTGAAATCACCTTACTACCAAAACACAATCTTAAACTCGCGTACATTTAAATGACATCATTTTTCTAGAGTAATGTTATATACAGTTATGAAATGTGCAAGTGTCGTGCATCCGCTTTAAAAAAAAGTGGGGTTTACTATTAAAAAACTAATTTTTTCATGTAAGTCTCATTATTTACTTTCTTCAAAATAACTGTACAGCATCTACACACTTACAACTACAATATCATTTCTCTTTTCTCTATCTATAAATTGAGAACTATTTAAA
Source organism: Carya cathayensis (assembly GCA_011037825.1). Taxonomy (NCBI): domain Eukaryota; kingdom Viridiplantae; phylum Streptophyta; class Magnoliopsida; order Fagales; family Juglandaceae; genus Carya; species Carya cathayensis. The sequence goes on along the minus strand of QGSO01000335.1, from coordinate 535,354 downwards.
ACCTAAATGGCTAAGAAGTTGAAATGATATTTTTAGTTGTATAATACGTAAGCTGTGACGCCCCCAAATTCCGCTTGGGATTGAACGGACATTTGAAGCGTCGAAACATGCAACACAAGGTTACCTGCCCCCGTTCATAACATATAAGATGCAATGTTCCTAACATGCATCTAGCATTATGCAATATTCGCAGCGGATAAGTTTTTTTCTTTAGCAATACTATGCACCAAACTAAAAATATCCCAAATACTTGAAACATATTTCATACATAAAGGCATACTAAAAAGCCGTGATCACCACATTAGTCTAAAATGGTTGTGATCAAAAGAATACTTTAGATACAAATCCAAAAGTACAAGTATTAACCTAAGTTAAATACCATACCATCATCAACATCGCACCGTAGCCTAGATGACCGTATTCAGTTGGTCAGATTCCAATTCTCCTTTGGGTCCTGTAACAAGATCTACCATTCGGGGGGAATGGTAGTTGGGACTACCACAGTGAGATTTGATTACAAATCTCAGTAAGTTAACATAAAACTCACACACAGGTTAAAAATGCATGCATGGCAGTAAAAGCATAAATGCATAAGTATAGTCATACATAAGCATAGCATAACTTGACATATAGCATGACTTAACCAGAACTTAAACGTGAACTGAACTTGACTTAACATGGCATAAACTTAAGCTTAAAACATAACATGAACAAACAACATAACATGAACGTGAAACATAACATGGACTTGAAATATAGCATGAACGTAAACATGCATAACATAAATAAGAACTTGAAAATAACATAAACTTGAACATAACATGACATGAACATAACATATACGTGAGCATAACATAACATGGACTTGATCTAAAACTTGACTTATCATGTATTTGATCTGAAACTGGACTTAACATAAACTTGGAATATTATTCAATTGTCTTGATTAATAACGTGCATTAATACGTACTCCACAGTTGTTGTGGCCCCACGTATTCAATAACATAAAACATAATACGTACTCCACAGTTGTTTGGCCCCACGTATTCAAGTAACATAAAACATAATACGTACTCCACAGTTGTTGTGGCCCCACGTATTCAACTAACATAAAACATAATACGTACTCCACAGTTGTTGTGGCCCCACGTATTCAAGTAACATAAAACATAATACGTACTCCACAGTTGTTGTGGCCCCACGTATTCTACATGTCACAATTGCTGTGTCTCATGTAGTGTATGCTCCACAGTTGTTGTGGCCCCATACTTCATGCTCCACAGTTGTTGTGGCCCCATGAATACACATAACATAAAATATAATACGTACTCCACAGTTGTTGTGGCCCCACGCATTATAAGTAACATAAAATATAATACGTACTCCACAGTTGTTGTGGCCCCACGCATTATAAGTAACATAAAATATAATACGTACTCCACAGTTGTTGTGGCCCCACGCATTATAAGTAACATAAAATATAATACGTACTCCACAGTTGTTGTGGCCCCACGCATTATAAGTAACATAAAATATAATACGTACTCCACAGTTGTTGTGGCCCCACGCATTATAAGTAACATAAAATATAATACGTACTCCACAGTTGTTGTGGCCCCACGCATTATAAGTAACATAAATATAATACGTACTCCACAGTTGTTGTGGCCCCACGCATTATAAGTAACATAAATATAATACGTACTCCACAGTTGTTGTGGCCCCACGCATTATAAGTAACATAAGATATAATACGTACTCCACAGTTGTTGTGGCCCCACGCATTATAAGTAACATAAATATAATACGTACTCCACAGTTGTTGTGGCCCCACGTATTATACGTAACATAAAATATAATACGTACTCCACAGTTGTTGTGGCCCCACGTATTATACGTAACATAACATGTCTTATCTTTCTTAATGCATGAGATATTATTTAATATCATATACTTTTCTAACATGGCGTATACTTGTAAATGGCACAATATGATTTAATCATAAACATTCTAATGGCATACATGTATCATATGGCATACTTAACATGGCATACTTATAACATACAACATTGTATGACAGAAAAGATTATGTAACAGATAATTATTCATGAGAGATTAAATCATACATAGCAGATAAACATGTAATGACATAGCATGACATGGCATATACGAGAACATACATACATAAATTGTAGTTCTCTTACCCATCACACATACACAATAAACTGATAGTAAGTTAGAGGCTAACTTACCTCGATCGTCGCGTTCTATGAGAATAGAGTGCGAAACACGAGGAACTGCACAACAGCTGGAAGAGGAACACTCAAGTCCTTAAGATTTTCACTTCTGAACTCAATTGTCATATTATGAGCACTTGCAACACCACGGCAACGTGAGGTTTCACTATACCCAGAAGAGATAATTTGACTTCAGAAAGCCTTTGCACTAAAACAAGTTCATTAAAATTATCAATAAAACCAAACAAACAATTCCTTTCTCAATCCATATACTCTTAGCCATAGTCAACCACAAGATGACACCAGTCACCCCGGACTATAATCCATAACACCACTGCTTCGGGACACTGTCATACAGTTTCCCAACACTACACCATACGCTCCACACTTCTCTGCTACGCCATCCAACCCTTCGTGACACGCCATCCGGTGTATCACGACCTAGTACAGAGTACACTCACGTGAACTCTCTTCCATTCACACTACAAAACCCATCACTGCGATACACGTCTCACGGTGCATCGCTACGCGACACGGAGTACGCGCTACGCGTACTTCCTTCGCTACAACTCTCATCAACACGATGCACATCACACGATGCATCGCCATACAACACGGAGTACACTACATGCGTACTCCCTTCCTTCTACGACACACATCACTACAGCGCACGTCGCGCGGCGCGTCGCTGCATTACACAGAATACGCTACACGCGTATTCTCTTCACACAACCCGCCGTATCACATCTACGGCATCCATCTCACGCCTATACTTCACAGCACAGTCCACAAAATACACAAAATCAAGCCTAACACTTCACAACCACACTTCGTTTCACAACTACGCAGCGAACTCCACAAACACTAACTACACAGTCTACAGCCAACCAAATCAACTATGTTAAACATAAATAACTAAAGATAGAGGGTTATACCATCGACGGGATAACCCGTGCGTCGCTCGCTGCTCGTCACGAACATGCGTCGGAGGAGCGTACGTGGCGGTACGGTGTCTGTCCACCACATAAAGTGGTAGTTTGGGCTTGAGAAAGGCTAGGCGTGGTCTTGGAAGACTCACGGTCGCCTCGTGGTGGTCAAAGGTGACGGAGCACGGCGGCATCACGCCGTGAACAGTAAATCCGAACGGTGAGCGGAAACGCGAGGTAGCGAAAATTCATAGAACTTCATGGCAAGCTAGGGATAGGTAGATGAACATGTGGTGGAGCTGTGGTAGCGAGGTGGTGGTCGGACGGTGGCTAACGGCGGCGGATCGGCCGTTTGAAACCATTTTTGGCCTTGGAGAGTGTAGGAGAGTGAGAGCTCTACGAAGCTCCGTTGGTCATGAAATTTCTTGGGGAGGTTCATGAGGATGAGAGGAACAAGATGGTGGTGGTGAAACACCACGGGTGGCCGTGTACGGCGGCGCACGGTGGTGAAACCGAACATGTAATTTTGAGAAACCCATATGAAAAAAGTGAGAGTTTGGGAAAAAGAAAGACATGGGGAGGAAGCCCTTGATGAGGTGAGTCCAATGGTGGTGCTTGGTGGTTGATTTGGCCGTGTATGGTGGTCCAAAAATGAGAAAAACCCCTAGAGACCCATATCTTTGAAGGGAGAAAGAGAGAGAGTGAGAAGTCGGTTTAGTACACCACCGGCGTGGTTGGACTCGCCGGAGGGAGAGGAAGAGGCCGGAGTGGGAGGTGGGGTCCGGCGGCCGGAGGTGGCGCCGGCTGGAAGCTCCAAACCGAACGGCAATGGAGTTTGCTTCTCCATTCCGTCGGCCAAGAGAGAGAGAGGGAGAGAAAAAGAAAAAAAAAGAAAAAAAGAAAAAGTGAAGAGAAAAAAGGTAGGGCCAGAGTATATCGCTTCAAATCTACATTTCGGGATCCTCAAATAAACCAACAGTGAGTTAAAACACTGATTAAAAACGCGTAAATGTTTTATTTTAAATAAAACACTTTAAATAAAACACTACGATGAATTAAGGTAGAATATTATTTTATAAACTAAAATTTATAAAATAATATTTCCTCATCATTATATAAAAATGATAAAGTACCGTTAATTAATCGAAAATGATAAAATCATTTAAATTAATAAAACACTTAATTACTACACTAAGAAGAATTAAGATAGAATATTATTTTATAAACTAAGGTTTATAAAATAATATTTTCTTCATCATTATATAAAATGATAAAGTATCATTAATTAATCAAAGTGCATAAAACACTTAAATTTAAATAAGAATTTTCAACGTAAAATTAAACCTCTTAATATCTTAAAACAATTAAAATATTTAATCTAAATAATTATCCACAATTATAATATTTTCAGAGCTCATTAAATTATTATAATTGTGTTACTTTAAAAACAAGCTTATCTAATACTTTGAAATTCGATGGATAAGATCCGGGAAAACGCCATCGAGGTACAACGCTTAGGATAAAACTGTTCATGATTTTACAGCTGTCGGTGAAGAACAAATTACGTGATTTACGGAAAAGATAATCTATACGCTTGATTCCAGATGAGGGTAAAGACGAGAGAGATGTGATTGCTGTCGGAAGAGAAACAAAAACGGATTGCCTTGCCGTCTACTATGCGTGAAAAGAAAAGAGAAGGGTGAGGAGATAATACTAAATTTTAGCGGGCTGTTACATAAGCGCCGCACAATTTCTTTAAAAAAATGACTAAATATAGATTTATATGACCAAAAATAATAATTTTTTAATTGTCGATCCAACTTTTTTCAAAATAATTAAGCAGTGCTTACTCATTCTTAAGAAGTCAATAATAAGTAACTGTATGTAGCATTGCTATTATTATTATTGTATGTAGCATTACTCATTCTTAAGAAGCTAATAATAGTAATAATAAGTGATTATATGTAACATTATTATTATTATCACTGTGAATAATAATAAGATAGTTTGAATTAAGATGAAATGAGGTGATTTTTAAAAATTTGTGTATTTGAATATAGAAATAAGATGAGATGGTTTGAACTTTTAATGGAGATTTTCTTTCTTTTTTAATAAGAAACAAAGTATTTCATTCATACGAGATGATAATTACAGACATTTATCAAACCAAATAGATTAACAAAGAAAGTCTGAAATCCAATCTCACCGCATTTCAATACTATCAACTCTCTATGCAGTTGTAACTAACTTATGTGCTGCTCTAGGTCCTCTCCAACATGATAAGTCTCACTAATATTAGAAAGTGTTTGCAATGATTAAGTAACAGTTATTAATACATTTTCCTTTAACTAATATCAGTTATTAAATTAAATATCAGTAAATATATTTAAATGCCAAAATTAAATTTTCTATTTTTCTAGAGTTTATATAATTCAATAATTTCTAAAAATATCGATTTTTTATAAAATATATTATTTTAATTTATAGATTTTATTAATACATTTTCCTTTAACTAATATCAATTATTAAATTAAATATCAGTAAATATATTTAAATGCCAAAATTAAATTTTCTATTTTTCTAGAGTTTATATAATTCAATAATTTCTAAAAACATTTATTTTTTATAAAATATATTATTTTAATTTATAGATTAGAAAATTACCTATGTTATCCTCAATTTATTTGGTTCAAAAATTCTAAATTATGAGTGGGTCCCACAAAAAATTAGCTATTTGTAAGAATGTAAAGTTTTTAGTCTGGATCGGAAAAACCGACCTGACTGAATGGTCGGTCTGGACCGAACCTAATTGAAAACTTGTTTGGTCGGTATCAATCCTCCATTTGTAGGACCAAATGGGTTTCGGTCTGGTCCTAAGGTGGGTTTTTTCACCCTAACTAGACCGAATATTATTTTTTATTTTTTATAAAAAATAAACTATATATATTATTTTATATAGTAGTTATATAAGTGAATTACGTAATTTTCATATAACCTATGACTATTGACAATATAAAATGTTAAATATATAATTATTAATTAACTAATATCAATTAACTGATATATAATTATCAATTTTGATAATTTGAACAACTTTTTTAGGCTATTTTTAAGTAAAAAATGTGTAAATAAAGTTAAGTAGTTGTATTATTCAAAATTATAAATATTTTGAATTTTTTATACTAATGGGCCAAAAATACACATTGTGGGTTTTTTTTTATACTTCAAGAATGATATATTTTTTTGTATGATTGGACCTCCATTTGAAACTGGCTAAGACTGAAATGGACCGATCGGACTGATAGCTAACGGTCTAGCGCTATCGGTCCAGTCCAATCCATTATGGGTGATCGGTCTGGTCTGGTTTGGGAAAATGATGGGCCCCAGACTAGACCGATTCACACCATAGCTAATTGTAACTTTCATTTATAGTGACAAGAAGTTATAAGTTGTTTTTTTATGTCATTTGTTGTAATTCAAAAATTATTATCAATACACAATTATAATTCTTGAAAAAAATATAAACATTTTTTCCTTAACTATTTAATTCAAAAATTTCAATGGTAATATAAAATATCAATAAAAAATATATCATTAAGGGACTCGTCCAATGATGTTAAGATTCTCGACTTTAGATTATTCCAAATTTATTTAATTTGAATTACACAAAATTTATGAAATAGCAAATCAACGACAACGCCATGGATCTTTGGTGCGAAGACCCGTGACAATGGCTGCATTGTATGTTGGTATCGATCCACAACACCATCATGGGTCCAAGCTTTTCTCAAAGATGGACCGTAGTGCCACGGTGGATATAGGTCGACTAAGGAATGGACTATAGCTTCGTCATGCATCCAGATCAACCAAAGGATGAACCATTTTGCTTGTATGAGAAGCAAGCACTACCTCCCATGATGCTCGCAAAGGTGGCAAGCACTTTTGTTGCCGCAATGCGCTTCTAATTCTAGCACTTTTGCTCTCCCAGTACTGGTCTAGGTGGCAAGCAATTTTACTCTCCATGATGTTCATCTGGGTGGCAAGCACTTTTACTCCCCAAGTAAGTACTTTCCCTTATAATACTCATTGAGGTGGCCAACTGCATGCTCCATCAAGGTTCACCTGAGGTGCGAGCACTTTGTCTCTCATTGTGCTTGTCGAGGCTGCAAACACTTTTGCTCCCACGGTGCGAGCCTGGGATGTTAGCATTTTACTCCTTGTGGTGCTTGTTTGTGTGGTGAGCACTTTCTATTTCCATGATGCTAGTCGAGGTAGTGTGTTTCATGCTCCTTCACGATGCTCACCATGGGTGTGAGCTCTTTGCTTGCATTTTACCTACCATGGTGCTCACTTGGGTAGCAACCACTTTTGCTCCTTAGGCAAGCCCTTTCCATTTTCATGATGCTCGCTGAGGTTGCAAGCTTCATGCTCCATCATGGTTCTCACCTAGGTAGCAAGCACTTTTATTCATATGGTGTGAGCATAGAGTGTGAACATTGTCTCTCTTGGTGCTCGCCTGAGTGGTGAACACTTTTGCTACCACAAAGGCGAGCAATTTCCCTTTCCACCATACTTGTCGAAGTGGCAAGTTTCATGCTCATTCACGATGCTAGGCTAGGGTGCGAGCACTTTGCTTCCCCTGATGCTCAACAAGATGGTGAGTACTTTAGTTTCTGCAATGCTCACCTAGGTGGGGAGCAGTTTTGCTTTCCATGGTACTCGTCTAGAAGGCAAGACAATATATTTAATTGAATCAATTTGACAAAATATTTAATATCCTACATAAATAGGTTTAGACTATTTATGATAGACACTAAGGTGGATCAAGGCTTAAAGATCATTTGCAAGTTCTAAATAAGCCAATTATAAAGTAAAGAGTTAGGAAGATAAAAAAAGTTATGCAAGAATGGGTTTAAGCCACTTGGAATGAAGCTAGCAAGAGCTCAACATTCATGATGAGTTTGAGATAAGGAAATCCAGTTTTTATTCACGTGATACGAGCTATTAACAACATGACTTAGGATTTAAGGATTTATTATTTGAGCTTATTATTAAGTTTATGTGATTGAGACTTTGAACTTGTTTAACTCATTAAAATTGTTTTTTTATTAGTTATAGGAATTAGTCTAGAATAATTAGGCTTGAGGATGCTTGGCCCACATATGTTTTAATTTGTTGAACTAAGGTTTTAAGAGGCTAAGTTATTGTAGCAGTAATATAGCCGTGCACTATTCACTCAAGAGTATTTTTGGAAGATGAGGATTTATTTTGGTTAGAGTTTTAATTAGGTTTTGATTTAAATATTCTTTGTAGTCTCATTTTAACAAGTTTATGAAAGTTTATAAAATTTGATGAATTTTATTCATTGTGAGTTGAGTTTATCTTCTTTTGTTCTTTAATGAACTTATCAAAGGTAAATCACAACTTTTGTGGCGTTCCTCCTTATAATTTAGGTTCTTGAGATAGGTTTTTTAACGGGTCTAGATTTTCATATAATCTATATTCTTGAAACGAGTTCCTTAACGAGTCAAGGTATTTCCATTGACTTGATATTGGCTTTCTTGGGATAATTTTCAAATCGATTGTGGGTTCAAGAGATTCCATTCCTGCGGGTTCATATCATTTGGTATTCAGAACAATATTTCCAATTAAGTCTGATTCTATCTTTTAATTCTTGCATCTTTAATTATAGGGTTTCATTGTTCTAGATTCCAAAAAATAAAATAAAAAAGTAGAGGAATGTCGAAATTCCTTATGGTTTTTGTGGGCTACCGAAATACCTTTTGTCTTAGGGTTTTGTGCCTTTTGTTTTTGGGCTATCGAAATTTGCATCATTAAGGTTTTTAAATTCTAGGGCTTCTTGCACCTTTGAATTATCAATTGCTTGAAATATCATTTCATTGATTCTCTTTTACTTCATTGTCAATTTTTGTGTGTTTGAATTCAATTGTTTGATTTTCACAATTAAATATTGTTGTTGGTGATTGAATTAGTGAAAAAAAAAATGAAAGGAAAAGAAAAGAAAAGTTTATCATACTCAAAGGTTGCTACATAGTTACAACAAAAAGAAAGAAAGAAATTTGTTATTTGAGCCTTATCTTCAAAGAAGCTGAATATATTATTCTAGTTGGCATCTTGTTTTGTCATTACTCTTTCCCTTGTTCAAATTCCTTGAGTCTCATGTCATTTTATTCTTTCATAGTATCTTGTTCTTGTTTCTTAGACCTAATTACTGGTTGGAATAATACAAGATTGTATTGTCTTAATTGAGTTCAATTAGTTATTAAAGAACTTGAACGGGAAAACTATTGAGGTAAAAAGTAAGAGAATGTGAGATCATTATCGGGAAAAAGTCAATTAAGAGTGAAACACGAGTGAAGTGTCATTATTTGAGTATAAACACGTAAGAGAGTGTGTGAGGTTTTTTATCACTAACATTATTTTTGTGCAGTGCATATGATATCTCATAAAAGTGACTCATCATCGAATGGGATGGCAAATAACTCATTCTTTTTGTTGCAGGTCATACAACAACAGTTTGAAATGTTCAATTTGGTGTTGGGCGAAGTAAGGAATAAGATAGATCATCGAGATGCAATGAATAGAAATCTGCAAGGCGGGAGAGATAAGAGGAGCCATGAGCTTAATATTGAATATGAGTATAAGAATAAAGAGTATAGTGAGTCTTTTGTAGCCAAGCATACTCTCAATACATAAACTAGGATGGATGATAAAGAGTAGTGAAGAGAATATTTTTCACATTAGATGCCATATCAACAAGGTATATAGTATGATCATTGATGGGAGAGTTATACTAATGTAGCTAGCACAACTTTATTTGAAAAATTGAATTTATCTACTTTGAAACACCCTAAACCATACAAGTTGCAATGATTGGGTGATTATGGGGATGTTAGGGTAAATATGTAAGTGCTAGTTTCTTTTTCAATTGAGAAGTACAAGGATGATGTACTTTATGATGTAGTGCCTATGCATGTTGACCATATTTTATTAGGGAGACCGTGGTAGTATGATAGGAGGGTGATCCATGATGAGGTAAAAAACATATACAGCTTTATAAAGAATGACAACAAAATCAAATTTGCTCATTTAACCACAAAACAGGTCCATGAGGATCAACTGAAACTGAAAAATGAGATTGATAAAAAAAAGAAAGAGAGAAAGTGATAAAAATGAGGTTGAGTGAAAAAGAAAGAGTGGGAGTGAGAGGGAGGAAAAAAGAAATAATGATACCGAAAATGTGAGAGAGAGAGAGAGAGAGATAAATGAGAGAGAAAAGAAATGAGTGTTGAGGCTGAAACTTCAAGAAACAAAGAGAGTGAAAAGAAAAATGAAAGTGAAAAGAAAAGTGAGAGTAAAGAAAGTGAGAGAAAAATAAAGAGAGAACTGAGTTTTGATACTAAGGCAAATTTTAATACTAAGGAATTTTTGTCTAGTGTTGCTATCTCTTTGTTGCAGAGATATGAGGTCGTGTTGCCTAGCGACATGTTTAGTGGATTGTCACTTAGTAGAAGAATAAAGTATTAAATTGATTTTGTGACAGCATTGGAGGATTGACAACATTACCTTTAGTTGTTTTACATACCAAACATGAGCTATTGAAATATTTAAAGGGACAAGATAAGTTAAATAGAATGTATGCTAAGTGGGTGGAATTCATTGAGACATTTCCTCATGTAAGCAAATACACACAAAGGAAATTTTGTGGTTGATACTTTAATAAGAAGGTATATCCTTGTTTTCATTCTAGATGCAAAGTTATTGAAATTGCATGCTAATAATGATGACTTTCCTAGTGTGTTTTGAGTATGTGAGAAAGCATCATTTGGTAAGTACTATAGACTAGTTTGATATTTGTTTAGAGAGAATAGACTTTGTAAACCTACTAGTCTTATGCGTGAGTTGCTCATGCATGAATGTGGTTTGTTGGAACATTTTGGCGTAAACATGATTTTAAACGTGTTGAATGACCATTGGTGGGAGCATTGCTTGCCATTCATTGAATTTGCATATAACTGGAATGGTCATTTTGGTATAAGAAAAATTTTAGATGCGTTTCATGAACGTTTGTGGGAGCATCATATGTCATTCATTGACTTGTTGTATGGACGTTTGTGAGAGTATCATTTGCCATTATTAGAATTTGCATATAAGAGGGTCATGCATACTACTATTTCTTATTCTCCTTTTGAAGTTGTTTATAGTTTTAATCCACTTACTCATTTAGCTTTGATGTTTTTGCTTGTTGATGACAGGAGTAACTTGGATAGACCTTTTCAAATTTTTGAGAAAATTAATGATACTTCATATTAAGTGGATCTTCTAGATAAGTATTATATGTGTATGCTATTTTCAATGTTACTGATTTTTTTCGTTTTGATGCAACGAATCCTTTTGAGGAGAGGGGGAATGATGGACATCAAGGTGGACCAAATCTTAAAGATCATTTGCAAGTTCCAGATAGGCTAATTACAAGGTTAAGAACTAGGAAGATTAAGGAAGCTATGCAAGTATGGGTTCAAGCCACTTTGAATGAAGTTAGCAAGAGTTCAACATTCGAGATGGGCTTGAGAGAATGAGATCCAATTTTGATCCACGTGATACGAGTTATGAATAACATGACTTAGGATTTAAAGATTTATTATTTTGGCTTATTATTAAATTTATATGATTGAGGCTTTGAACTTATTTAACTCATTAAAAAGGTTTTTTATTAGTTATAGAAATTAGTCTATAATAATTGGGCTTGAGGATACTTGGCTCACATATATTTTATTTTGTTGAATTAGAGTTTCAAGAGGCTAAGGTACTGTAGTGATACTGTAGCCACGCACTGTTCACTGAGGGGTATTTTTGAAAAATGATGATTTATTTTGGTTAGGATTTTAATTAGGTTTTGGTTTAAATACTCTTTGTAACTTCATTTTAAACAAGTTTATGAAAGTTTATAAAATTTGATGAATTTTATTTATTATGAGTTGAGTTTATCTCCTCTTGTTCTTGAATGAACATTTGAACTTATCAAAGGCAAATCACAACTTTTGTAGCGTTCATCTTTATAATTTAGGTTCTTGAGACAAGTTTTTCGGTTTAGATTTTCATATAATCTAAGTTCTTGAAATGAGTTTTTTAACGGGTCAAGATTTTTCCATTGACTTAATATTGACTTTCTTGGAAGAATTTTCAAATTGATTATAGGTTCAAGGGATTCTATTCCCGAGGGTTCATATCAATCTCATCCTAAGGCAAAAAAAATTATGTTTCAATGGTTGTGAGTTTGTCCTATTTAATGATGCCAAAAAATTATAAATCCGACATAAATAAATAATAAACTCACTCTGTACATTTATCTTTTTTCCTTTTAGATCTTAGAATTTAAAGACACTAATCCAATAGCTATAATGTTTAAAAGCATAATCTTGTTGCTTATAATTGCCCACAATATCATGGAGCATCCGATTCCGCTGTTTGCTTTACACAAACAATTTATCTAGTAATAACCTAATTGTTTGTACCTTAATACACTTATATGTTATAGTCTATTTATGTTTTATTTTATAATTTTTTAAGCAATATGTTCATTAGTAGGTACATTATTTTTCTTTCAAGGGAATTGGGATACATAGCAAAACAATAATCAATTATCATATTTTTCTTTCATCTCCTCCACCAGCCGCCAGTTACCTCCTATCCTTCTCTTCATCTCTTTGTCTTCTTCATCTCATTCTCTCGTCGTCCTCCTCCTCTTCTTTCTTCCCACATTCTTCCAATTTTCTTCTCTTTTTTACATGGTCATAAGTAACTCAAATTAGTTGCAGTCGAGAGATCCATGGTCGTGAGCATTGGTCCCTACAGACTATAATAACTCTTGGCCACAGCTTGGTCGTGGATGGCATTAAGGATCTTCACTCTTCAGAGTCGTGATCGTGCCTACTACCTTGCAAAACCCATGACCATAGAGGCCCATGACTATGTGATTGAAGCCTCACTTTTACTCACTTGTGTTTGGCGTGTTGGGTGATTAAATCTAGAGTTACCTCAAGGCAACACAAAGATCCAAGTTGGTTTGTTGGTGAAAATTAAGACTAACTCGAGTTAGCACTTAACTCTCAAAAAAATTGAAGAGAAAATTCTCCTTCATTGAATAACATAACATAATTGATGAAATGACAATGCAAAGTAACATATAAATAGAGGATCCCCCTAGTGTTGGCACCACCTTGTCTTCCTTTCTCTTCCTTTAACTTAGATCTAGATCTAGATCTCACTCTTGATCTACTCCTTAGTTCTAGGAATCTTATCTTTAGAGAAACAACATCAAATAACTAAAATAAAGGAAATTAACTAGGAATTAAAATAGGAAATAACAAAACATATTAAAATGAAATAAATCCCTAAATATAAGGATCATGATCGACCACCACCATGATTGGTGCCTCCTCCACCTCTATTTTTTATGATCTTGTCATCTTCTCATGCAACCTTCTTGCCTACTTGTCATCCAACCCCTAAAATCAAGGAATTGGCCACACATAAAACTCCTATAGTTGCACTTACCTTGGACGCCCAACGCCTCATCACCCGAGCCATGCATGCTACCCAATACAACCCTCCTAACCTCGAAACGTCTAGCCCTCCTAGTGACATTACGAATGGCTTATCTTGAATTTCCATCATTATGATTTGGCCATTTGACCCTTTGTGAGACCCGTGCATAATGATACCGGTCTATTACACTAATGACAAATGTATCATTATATATCTGTTCAATTAAAACGGTTCAATTGTTCAATTTAGTCATTTCAAGTGATTTTCAATTTTTTTTACACCCTTACCCGAAATCCCCACCTTCTTCAGGGACTGATGTTCCATATAATTTTTTTTTTCTTCAAATGGCATTACCCCTTCGCATTTCTTAACTATTTTTTTATTAGCACCGGGTATCTAGGAACAACACCCTGATTAATAATCATAGGGATGTAGAGGCCATCGACAAGAAGTTTAAAACAAATGTACCACAAGTAATTCAAGGGAAAAATCCCCCAATCCGATGGCCCTTAGAAATTGTTTAAGCCCAAGGAAAAGGAAATTTGAACTTTAGACTTGGGTGGGAGTATACCCCAAGCTCAAAGCTTTTACGACTAGAGCCAATCTCTAGGGGCTTCATTCATTTTAAAATGTTAACAGAAAAACATTTATTATGAGTTTTTTTTTTTTCCATGAAAGCATAGACAAATGACTAGATGAAAAGTTTTTTAAAAAAATAAAAAGAGAACCCTTTTGGTAATCAAAAGACGTTTCCTTTTTTATTTATTTATTTATTTTTTTTATTTTTTATTTTTTGCTTTGGAAAGTTCTGAAAAATGTGGAAACTATGTTGTGTTGAACATTAAACTAGGTGCTTTCAGATCTCCAGTTTACTTATAATTCTGAGCCAAGTAAATCTAAAGCAGTGAGTGTAGTGTATTGACCATTAAACCATGTTGTTTAGAATGATTTAACTTACAAGATAAAGGGAGTACAATAATTTAAACAAAACCTTATAAAACGGCAAGTTTCTCTATGAGAAATATAAAACTGAAAACAACAGTGAAATTCATTAGCAAATTTCTATATAACTGTCTCTAAAGCAACAATTTCTAAGTAGGCTCTAATTATTGCAACAAAAACTCAGGAATAGAAGAAATACAACTCTAATATTGATAACTAATCAAAGCAGTCAAAAACAATTCCTCCAATGTTATTCTCTAATGTGGTTAAAGTTTTTCCAAAAGGCAAGCAACAATTACCGCAATGAAACATAAACAAGAATATGTAACAGGATACTTTTGATTGGTGAAAAAAAAGCTAAACATGCCGACTAAAAGAATTCTCCAATCTCTTTCTCTCTCTAAAAACCCATCCCCTCTCACTCGAAAGAAAAAAGAGACAAACAATAAGTATTCCATAATGACAGCCTTAATGATCCCTAGATGGATGTTTTAGCACCACAATCAATCCATTCACAACATGTACCTTCCTTTTGAATAGAGAAAAAAAAAAGATCAGGGAGAAATTTGTAGAGAATCGTGTATCCTAAATCTCCCTTTTCTCTGCTACTCAATTTGTTAACTAGAACTCCAAACCAAACACCCATCCAATATCAACATGAAGTATCGACCATCTCAAAATAAAAGGTCCTTTACCCAGTAATGATTCCATCTAAATGGGGTTGTGGGAGAGGTTAGAAACGGCACTTTCCTTCAACTTTTCTCCATACAATGAGAGCTTCTATAATGCACTTGATAACTATGGTGGATTGTAAAGGCTCCAATATAAGCACCAACAAGTTGACTCAATCAGCCAACACTTTTGCCCTAGGATCATGAAACATTTCCAACAACTTATCTACAAGTTCCCAAACCTAAAATACCAAGACAGAAACTGGCTCACAGTTCATTTCTATTAAAGTAACGCTTATGAAAATCAAAGCTTATTGAATATTCACAAGTTGAAACAAATCAGTCCATATGGTTGTGAAACTAATCACATATACCCATTATGTGTGAACATGAAATGATGGGCAGCAAGTGCCAGCTAGCAGTAGTGGACATCAAAAGACAGAATGAAGAATCCCTTCCACTCAAAAGACAACCCCCCCCCCCCCCCCCCCCTCTTCCCAGCTTTGTCATCGCAATGGTAGCACACATCAAATCCCTGAGATAAGGGTGCATGCAGGCCAATATACAACCTCAAGAAGGATCCTTGCCCAACCAAATTATCTTCGGTAATCCATTTGCTCGATACATTCTCTGAGGCTGGGGGGATGAGCTTTCATCTTAATAAGGAAAACACAGCCAAAAATCTCAAATGAAAGTTACAGGAAAGTAAAAAATGAGAGGGGGGAGAGGGAGAGGGGAAGAGGAAATCAGAAGGCATTATGTGCCCTGTGGTCATGATCAAACATACTCAAGCAGGAAAAGAACATTAACCACGTTGTGGGAATCCCGATAACATTACAAAAATTAACTAAAAACTAAATTGAAGAAGCTGCCGCTATTTTCATTGCAAAACCATTTACCAAAAACTCACCCTTTAGGCTCAGAAACTAGAAATTTCTAAGGAAACCAATTGTGTCAAAAAAATTGCAGACACTATCTAGTTCAGATTAATGTTTCTTTTTAAACTTTCAATTGGTACACACATATTATTTCACAAGTCATAACAGTTTTGATATGTACGTCAGGTTTTTTTTTTTTTTAATAAAAAGAGCAAACTCCACCACAACAACTCCAAAGATCGTGAGTAAGTTTAATAAAAAAGGCACCATTTCTTTAAACTGAAGCCAAGTAAATAGCAGTCATACTTTGCACTGTCAAATCTAACAATCTTCATAAACAAGAAAAAAAATAAAGTCGAGAACTACCACATTATTATAATGAAGGTTAACAAGAAATCTCAAAACAACATATTTCTTGTCAAGTTCTTACTCTCTAATCCTTACTTGAACCTTTGTCCTTTCCTTCATTTCCAACAGCATCAGTCACCAAAGCCATTGGTCTTTCATCAATAACCTCATCAATAATCCCAAACTCCTTGGCCTCATCTGGTGTCATAAAGTAATCTCTATCCATATTCTTCTGAATTATCTCTATCGACTGCCCCGTGTGCTTTGAATACAGGGCATTTAGCGAATCCCAAACCCGAACAATCTGCTTTGTGTGAATTGTCATATCCTTCGCCTGCCCACTGTATCCTCCCGAAGGCTGATGAATCATAACTGTTGCATTCGGGAGAGATCGTCTTTCCCCCTTGGTCCCTGCTGATAAAAGAAGAGATGCCATCGAGGCAGCTTGGCCCAAACAAATTGTATTGATTGGAGACCGAATGTACTGCATGGTATCATAAATGGCAAGACCTGTATGATTCAATCGAAGAAAAATAATGAGACCTAAAAAACTTAGCTTGGATCTCTTTAATCCCGTTCATTAGGATCTACTAAACCAAAAAAATCACTATAAAACTGATGCAATAGCAAATGAAGCCCCATCATCTTTATAGGTAAATACAACTCAAACACTTCACTCTCTACGACCACTTGTTCATCAGAAGGAGATGCCATTAGTTCCGAAAACAACAAGCGACCCAGTGAAACAACTCACATTGTTGAACGTCTGCGAATTTAATCTCTTGAACAAGGCTACTCAGTTAAATAATAGAGTGGGATTTTTCATCAAGTACGAAATAGAAGAGACTGGAAATAGAGAAACGAGTGACCTGCGGTGACGGCGCCACCGGGGGAGTTTAGGTACATGTGGATAGGTTTGGAGGGGTTCTCGGACTCGAGGAAGAGGAGCTGGGCAACGACGACGTGGGAGGTGTCGTCGGAGATGGGGCCATTGATGCACACGATTCGCTCCTTGAGGAGGCGGGAGAAGATATCGTAGGCGCGCTCGCCTCGCGACGAGTGCTCTATCACCATGGGGATGAGGCTGTACCTGCGCACCGGCTGGTGAGCCCACGTCGATGCTGATCCCCCGGCCGATAAGGTGGCGGCGAGGAGTCTAGCTCTTGAAATTAGGCTCCTCATCGTAGTTGTAAGAAGAGAAGCGGAGTAGATCTTCGAGTTTCAAAGAAACTGAAAGGAGAAGGGAGAGGGAGTAGGTCTGCTCGTGTAAATACCGATGCGTTTTGAGTATCTTCGACAGACGAGACACTGTGTCTTTCGACAATAGAGAAATATAATGCCGATTTATCATTTATATTTTTTATATCTTCTGTATATTTTATATACGTACGAAACAGAAAATCTTATTTTAACGAATTTTTTTATTTTTTCGTTAAAATTAATACCGTTTGTTTAAATATGTGTGAATGTAATCGACATATAAAATGAAGACATAAATGTTAAGAGAGATAACATTCAATGTTGTTATATAATTTATTAATCACAATAATTACAATACTTAATAATTTATATAATAATAAGTAATTAAAAATTAGTTATTATATTTTTCTCTTTCTCCTTAACATATACATGTGTATTAGGTGTATAAGACGTGAATCCTTAAGTATAGTACACGTGTATTAGACGTTTCATTAAATCAGATTATTGAGTATTCCAAATTTAAAAATCTCATATAATATATAATACAAGTGTGTTTAATCAAAGTGTTTTTTTCCCATGGTAGTAGGACGTAGCTTCCGCTAAGTCATATTCCACACGTGAGCTTGCTATGATGGGCACGTGACAAATGTCGTAATCCTTGAGCTAATCAAGATAGAGTAAATTCGGCCAACAACTTCAAAATATATTTTAGGATTTATATATATGCTATATATATAAAATTTTATACCATAAATTTTATAAAAAGATTATGTTTAACTTTATGTTGATCCTGATCGACTCAACCAACAGCAAAATAAGAATTTCAATGTTGTCTCTATTGATCGTCTACAGGATGACATAAATTGATAAATTATAATACAAATATCAAACGACACATATTTTGAAATACCGTTTGTGTTGGACTTTTATTAAATTTTTCGTATGCATCATTGCTAAAATTATGGATGTTAAAAATACGTATTGGATTATATAATATTTTGAACTAATTTTTTTTTATCTTCTCCAATATGCTTTAAATTATTAAATGACATCAATAATTTTTATAAAATATATATTATCTTTTACAAATAACCATTTCATAAAATTAAACAAACGTGCTTTGTACGTTGCTTCCACCTAGTATATATATAAACTGACTATAAAACGAAATTTTGTTGTTCCAACAAAAAGTCTTGTTTTACCGTTAGTTTTATTTTTTCCATTAAGAATTAGTTAAGCCACCATTTCTGGCCATTTGTGTTGTATATTGTGAATGTAACAGATCGACCATATTTGAATTAAACTTCATTAAATACTGCATTTATTTCCTTGTCTCTTCGTCTTCCCTCTTCTTGAATTCTTCTAATTTCTTCTCTTCGTCTTCGTTTTCCAATCTCCTCCACTGCGCCTTAGATGCTGCAGATTTGGACCCACTGCAGCTCAACACTCCTTTCTCCAACAAAAAACCAAAGCCCATAGAGAGAGAGAGAGAGAGAGAGAGAGAGAGAGAGAGAGAGAGAGAGAGAGAGAGAGAGAGAG
>QGSO01000335.1:512936-516037 GCA_011037825.1 Carya cathayensis | reverse complement strand
CTTCCGAATGTATTCCTTGGGTTTGACGAAAACCACCTCTCCACAGTCAACGACGGCTAGCTCAATGAAAACTCTACTCAGAGGCTTTGGAGTTTTTATCGATGGAATCTTTGCCTAGGGTTTTGGCAGCCGCGGAGCGTGCCAAACAGCAGCCCTCCTTGAAGCAGCAGCAGCTTTCTCTCAGTTTCTCCTACGCTTCCCTCCTTCAACCACCAAATATTTTCACCCGACTCACAAGATTGGCAGAGGTGGCTTTGGACCCGTATAAAAGGTAAGATTAAGATCTAGTTGTAATTTGGGTTTCCAAAAAAGTTTAAACTTTTAACTCTATGGTTTGTGAGAAATTTGAGGAGGTACGATTAGATATACATTCTTGCTGAGCTTGTTTGGCCTCATGCTTGTTATCCCCCTTCCTCCTCCTCCTGTAAACATAAAGATCCAGATTTAATTGTAATGGGAAATGATTTAATGATATGCCTTTTTTCTCAAATTTTCTGGTATTCTTGCTTTCGCTTTTTATTTTTTCACATAAAATAGAGAGTGAGAAGACAAAAATGCCTCATCATCTATAATCTTTGCAAATTATGATTTGCAACTTGTTGAGTCGTTTGCTTGAGGAAATGGAGAAAGGAAAACCAATTTTGGATGAAGCATGTGTTGTAGACATGGTCCAGATACTCCTATATGCTTTCCAAGAAGCCACTTCTTCAGCATTGGCAGTACTAGCAAATTCTGTTTCTGATCATCTAAACGTGCTTTCAAAACTCACGATTTGTAAATAAATATTAATGCTTAATGTTGTATAATTTAGTGAACTTTCCACATTTCCGTGGCCTTTTTAGTATTTATAACTAACATTAATATGGCGGAAAGAGCACGAGGTGATTCTGAAAAGTAGAACCACTCAGTTACTCATGAGCAGTCTGAAATTACATGGCAAGAGTATTAAGTCAATGACTTCCACCCATATGGTACTATAAGCTACTTAATATATGTACATATATATATATATATATTTATTAAACCCTTCAATATTTGTATTCATTGGAGTTTGTAGTGTCTAATTTCAATGTTATTGATGAGTAATGTCTTGATGACAGGTAATCAATGAAGCAAACAAGCTAGAAAATTGTCTCTTTCAGAAAAGTCATAAAAGATGTCCAAGTCAAGTGCAAGTATTAATTTCCTACTAAATGCTGATTTGTAGTTTGGTTGGCATCTAAAGTGAAATTCTAAAATGTCTCATCCATATATACAGACTGCTACCACATGCAGTTTGATCTAGTAATTATTTGATAATAAAATAAGAAATCATTCTCACTTGCAGAACTAAGTTATGCACGAGTCTATTTTGGAGCTTCAGAAAAAGGTAAGACTCTACTTCTCCCATAAACATGTATGAAATAGGGAATCCATCTATCATTGACATTTAATGGATGGGTCCTCTAATAGCTTTTCATGATCACAGGATAAGGCATTACCAAAGCAAAACAACGTGCATGCTGAAAAGGTAGTTTTTTCATTTGTCAAATGTGAAACTCGTTCCATTTCAAGAAATTAGCTCCATTACCTTCAATTTATATCTAAAGAAAAGTGAGAATTGACATGATGCATTTTGGGCCAACTCCAGGTGACAATGCTTGACTGTCCATGGACCCAAATTGAAGGTAATTGTAGTTTGTTATTAAAAGGCACCTGATCGGTGCAAAACTGCAAGTGCACAGTATCGTAGGTTTATAATAAAGTGGTAAGAAGAGTATCGTCCTCAGGGATTGATACCTTACTTATGCCAAATACCAAAATTATACTAATCTCGATTTTATCTAGAAGAATCACTAAGATTTTGGAGTTGCAATTTAAACTAAAATTGACTCAAAGATTAATAAGCAAATGAAATAAAACTGACGTTTGAAGATCAGATTAATGGGAAAGAAAACTTTTAGGAAACCGATTTCACCTAATTCGTCACTATGCTTTTATCATCCAGCTAATTTAATTTAATTCTATTTGTCTATTAGCAAATCTCTAATTCATCCAAAAGGCTCTTTCGATAGTCAATTGGAAATTATTCTTGTTCATCAATTCACACAAGAATATGCAAATTAAATAATCAAGAACACATTAAGACCAATGATTTAATTACTACATAGGTTCATACAAGTCTTTCGATCTCTATACTTACCTATGCTGAAATATTCAAGATCTACCCTATGATTCCCTCTTTCGATAGCAAATCACAAGATTAAAAATCATCTAATCAATGGCCAGTTAATTAGAAGCAATAAATTCAGAATAATTCAGATAAACAAAGAGAGAATTGCCTTAAATTAGCATAGACAATCAAGCATAGTTCGGAACTAGGTTACATCGTTTTCCTAGAATAAAGAAATTTAGCTCATACTAGAAATTGAATTCAACATAAACGAATTCACCATAATTGTTCTGAGAAAATTGGAAGAAAATAAACGCTGAAAATACTCCTTGCAGCCGCAACTCGTCGTAAAAACTCAAGGAATTGATTCAAGGCTTTTCTCCCGTCTGTGCTCGTGTATGATTCCAACGTACGTGCAATATGTGGAATCCCCTCTCCAAACGGATGATTTGAATCCTTCTAGATGTGTTTTTCAGTCCCAAAAGGTGTTCTCCAGTCAAAAGGTACGGCCATAAAGTGAAAAATCACTTTTATATGGTGTGACGGCGGAAAACCCTAGATCTGTCAAAATACGATGTTCGCTCGAGCGGGGTGTCGAGCGAACATCGAGCGGTCGACTCTGCCTAACTTCGCTCGAGCGACTTGTCGAGCACACCTCGAGCGTTCAACTCTGCCTGATTTCGCTCGAGCGGCCAATGTCTCTGCTTGAGCGATCTTTGTATTTCCGCAACCCGCTCGAGCTCACTGTCGAGCGTTTGAATCTGCCTGAGTTCGTTCGAGCGGCAAAAAGCCTCCGCTCGAGCGAAGTTGTAAATCTGCAACATGAAAATTTTAAAGTCATCAAATACCCCCAAACTTACAACTTTGTTTGTCCTCAAACAAAAAGAAAAACAAATGATACTTTAGGCAATATCAACTCGACCCCAAAGAGAAGTATCATCACTCACCA
>QGSO01000335.1:372936-507936 GCA_011037825.1 Carya cathayensis | reverse complement strand
CAAAAGGTACGGCCATAAAGTGAAAAATCACTTTTATATGGTGTGACGGCGGAAAACCCTAGATCTGTCAAAATACGATGTTCGCCCGAGCGGGGTGTCGAGCGAACATCGAGCGGTCGATTCTGCCTAACTTCGCTCGAGCGACTTGTCGAGCGCACCTCGAGCGTTCAACTCTGCCTGATTTCGCTCGAGCGGCCAATGTCTCCGCTCGAGCGATCTTTGTATTTTCGCAACCTGCTCGAGCTCACTGTTAAGCGGCAGTCGAGCGTTTGAATCTGCCTGAGTCTGCTCGAGCGGCAAAAAGCCTCCGCTCGAGCGAAGTTGTAAATCTGCAACATGAAATTTTTAAAGTCATCAGCACCATAGATTGTGTTTTTTTGTTAAATTTGATTTTGAAATTAAATTATTACTTGTGAAAAAAACTTGTGGATGTATAACATAAAAATGCATTACATTCGTAATCATGAATATGCATGTTTCATCTCTACATGAACATGACACTAGCTGGAAGGGAAAGAATAAAGACTGACACAAATTCTAGAATATGTATATTGTGGCTTCTTAATGGCCATAATCTTGACTAAAGCTCAATGATGCATATGTTGTCACACTTCTGTATTTGAATTGTTGTCTTCAGTTAAGTCATCTTTCTTATTTACCTCAAGTAACACTTTGTGTGTGTGTGTGTATAATTATTTATAAAATACCTGTTATTGATGCTTTTGGCCTGTCATGCTTATAACTAAAGTTGCATGAAGTTTCACTTATCATTCATGCTGTTAAAGATCTGCTCTGTTTTATTATTTCTCAACTTATCCATTAATTTCACTAATGAGACTTTTCAATTTATTTGTTGATGTGTCTAAAGTTTTTTGTTTTTGAAGTCATGCAATTTGTATGTATCTTGCTTGTGCATTTCCTGGAGTCGCAGATCATTGGTAAATAGAGTGGCTCCTTCTTGCAGTTAGTTTCCAAGTTATGTTTTATTCAAAGTCAAAATATGTGGTATATATGATTTACACTAAGGATGGTGCAAGTTTTGGTGAGTACCTGAATATGGGTAGTGCTTTGGTCTAATTCAAGTCTTACTTTTATCCAACAAAATCAAGGAATAAACATCTTATTTGTTGGATGTGAATATGCTTGTGATGCTTTTCTCTACATAAATTGATATTTCATGATCTGTATGCATCTTTTGCCATGTTAGACTTAGGCAAAGAATGTTTAGTGGAAAGACTACTGTTCTATGTTCTTCATTAGAGAATGATGCACAGTCTAACCAAGTTTGAAGAAAAAGATGCAGTGTGTAATCCTATAGCTTGCACTGATACCTTAGGTTCTGTTTTGTTATTCAATCAATTATGCTCATTTTGAACTTTTCCCGTTTCTTGTAGTAATAACATAGTTGAAGATGAACTAATGACTACTGCATAACGTGCATGGAAATCTACCTGCAATGTATTGAAATGAAGTACTTTGCTATGTTTTGAGTTATTACAGCTTTATACCAATACCTTGTATGTAATGACTACCTTTCTAAAGAAATTTGTGCTATTATCTACTTCTATAGATTATTGATATGCTTTAAAGTTCTTAGAAGAGCAAAAGCATCTGGTAAAACAGGCTTCTGAATTCCAGGAAAGTGATGGAGAGAATCCATCATTTCCCATTAACTTCTAACCGACACTTGCGATAAGCATAAAAATCGTCTGAAGTCTCAGACCACCAATTTAGTTTTCCATGATACATGAACCTGATTTGTTATGCATTCCATAATTTCACATTTTTTTTTTATCTTAATAAAATATAATAGTCGTTTCAACTGTGCATACGTGCCTTAGGCATGTAACATCTTTCTATTATTTAAATAAGAGTTTGTCTACCTACGTATAGTCACCCAAACTCAGTCCCCGCGACTCTTCCTGGGTGGCCTTTGTCAAAATTATTTGCCATGACCAAAAAGTCCCGCAATGACAAAAATTGAATTCCCCCTCTCCTCAGTTCTGCCCAGCCCTTGTTGTACAAAACTTCTCTCTTATTTCGAGTTGCAGCTCCATCCGCCAGCGTCGATTGGACCTCCTCTCCCCCACCATCGTCTGTTTTCAGGTCTCTCTTTGAGTATAGTTAGCACAACATTCCTCCTCCTCACTCTTGTCCTCAGTCCTCCCCATAGCTCTTATAACAAATTTGTTGTCACATTGCCCACCACCACGAGAGTTCCTTATGAGAAAATTCCTCGTCACGATTCTACAGGTTCTTTTGTATTGATGAGAGTTCCTTGTGAGACAATTCATCATCAGTAGCCAAGAAAGTGTGTAGCCAAAGTATAGAGCTGATTGCAACAGATACTCCTGTCTTAACTCCTAAAGAAACATAAACAAGAAAAAGGAATGAATTGGCTTCTACACACTCTTGTGGTTCAACTGTGCTCTTTATTTATAATGATCAATCTGTACTTTTATCAAACATGTTACATGTAGTTCTAAAGGGATGTTTGGAAAAGTTTTTCATCACATCACCGTCTCATCTCATCCTATCACATTTTATCTCATTTCATTCACAAATATCACTCAAACATAAACACTTTCAAACTAATTATTACAATTTTTCCAAACTTCAAATAATAAGTAATAAATAATTCAATTTTTTCAAAAACCAAAACAAAAATTATGTTAAAAAATTATATTCTAACAATATTTGATTTTATAATATTTTTTATTCAACTTTTTCTCTCTCATTTTCCAAAATTCAATAAATACTTAACTCAAACTATCTTACTACTATTCAGAAATCATCTTACTAACATTCACAAAATTCTTATCTCATATCATTCCCCAAGCATCCCTTAGTCTAGGCTAGAATTAATATGAGTTGGGTTGAATGAATACTTTGTTACATCTAGAAAGAAACAAAACAACAAAAATAGAACAATAGAAGAGATTTATGGCTATTGTTCTTATGATGAATTTCATCATTGTTGCTTTGCTTTGGTAAAGTTTGAGATGGACTCTGTTTCAATAACTCTCAAGCTTTCCAGATTAAAATTCACTGCATTGAATTGCCATCGCGGGAGGCAAGATGGGAGCTATGCGTAAGGCCGATATCGGCATTCTCAATACTACTAGTAGCCACATGGTAAGTTGATGCAGAGGATTTGAGTTTGAATTCGAGGTCGATGAGGCTCAGCTGATTGATATGACGTTAAAAGCAGTGGACTACCTCGAGAAGGTAGACCAATGCAAAACTGGCGGGAAGAGATAGGACAAGGAGACTTATCTCTCAGATGGGTGAGGAGACATGTCCCTTGGTTGGGTGAGGAGAAGTTAGGACATCTGTAATTTAACTATAACTTTGGCTACAGGTGTCAGAATCGCTAATATGATCCCAATCCAGAAAGCTCTTTTTATTACACACGTCGTGGTCATCATGCTTTGTTGGTGGGGCTCTTTTCGACCCCAAAATCAACCATTTTTACCTCCAAAGCATCAATTTTAGTTAACTCTTTCATTTATGGTTAATTTTCTTTTATGGTAATATTTATCTTTAGTAACCATTTTATTCCGGATTCTCAAACCAGATTTTAAACATAGTTATCTTATTCTGTATTATATTGTTTGGCTTTAATTACAATTTCATCATTTTTGGTTAGCTCTTTAAGTCTAGCTTGTAGGCTTCAGAGGGGATCTTTTGATTTATGTTATCTTAAAAACTTAATATTAGAGTTTATCTTAGAGTTTCTCTCTATTTGTGATTTTTCTCAATCTTAATTTCTAGCTTGCGTTGTTTAGCTAGCAGTCAGAATAATCTTCTATTATGATCCAACATCAGTTGGTATTAGAGCTATAGCATTTTCCTGGGGTGAATTATCGTCAATTTGAATGGCTGGTGGTAGAGGTCGTGCTCGACGTAGATAGGTTCTGAATGAGGAAGTCCCTCCCCACGATCGCAACGTACAGGATGCGATGATTGCAAATTTACAAAAGGAAATAGCATAATTATCCCAGCTTCTAGAGGCACAAAACTTGGAGGGTCAGACTTTTGATCAAGAGTCTAAATCCAGTTTCAAAAATCCATATCACAACCGTACTCTATTCTGGGAGCACCGTGATTAAGAGGAGCGTCATGTGGACCTTGATTTCAGAGTGGATCTACCTGAGTTTTCTTGTACGCTACAGACTGAAGAGTTCATTGATTGGTTGAATGAAGTGGAGTGGATTTTTTTAATTACAAGGAAGTCCCAGATCGTGTCAAAGTGAAATTGGTCGCCATCAAACTCAAGGGCAAAGCATTTGTGTGGTGGGAGCAGCTGAGGTGATCATGAGATAGGCAAGGCAAGGCCAAGATTACTGATTTGGAGAACATGAAGAATCACTTCATTCCTTTTGGCTACACTCAAAACTCTGTTTCAGCGACTTCACTCGTTGAGGCAGGGCACGAGATCGGTTGATGATTACACGGAAGAGTTTTATCAATTGATAACCCAGAATGATCTATCTGAGACAGAAGAACAAATGGTGGCACATTATTTGGGTGGATTACAACAATCCATGCAGGACGTCCTCAGCCTTCATGCGTTGTAGACAGTTTTTGAAGCATACCAGCATGCTCTCATCTTGGAGAAGCAGCATAACATAAGCCCAGTGATCAGAAGCGATCAAAGTAGCCGAGTAGTTCGCCCTCAAGAACCTCGTCCCACCCAGCAACCACCATAGGGTCAGAGTTATAACTCTAATATTAAATGTTTCAGATGTGGTGAACAGGGACATAGAGCTACTAAGTGCAGGAAGTCTGCTAATCAGAAAGGCAAAAATCTCCTGATTGAGGAAGACATGGTAGAAGAAACTAGGGAGATTGGAGAGCCTGCGTATGATGATGATGAGGATGGAGACGTGTTGTATGGTGATGGCCATGAGACCCTGTTGTTCACAAGAGTCTACTGACTCCCAAGGGTGATTCAGGGGACAATTGGTTGAGAACTAATATTTTCCACACGACATCCATAATTGCCAATAAAATCTGCAATATGA
This sequence comes from Carya cathayensis, assembly GCA_011037825.1. Classification (NCBI taxonomy): domain Eukaryota; kingdom Viridiplantae; phylum Streptophyta; class Magnoliopsida; order Fagales; family Juglandaceae; genus Carya; species Carya cathayensis. The sequence continues at coordinate 502,909 of QGSO01000335.1, read as the reverse complement.
TCATTAACAATGGAAATTGTGAGAATGCGGTGTCTAAAAAGGTTGTCCAGAAATTACAGTTAAAGACAGATCTTTATCCCAAGCCGTACAAATTGTCTTGGCTAAATAAAGGTAGTGAGGTAACAATAGATAGGTGATGCCTAGTGTCTTTTTCGATTGGCAAAAAATATTTTGATAGTGCTTGGTGTGATGTCGTATCTATGGATGTTTGTCATGTATTGTTAGGTAGGCCTTAGTAGTATGATCGTAGTGTTATTCACTACGGGCGAAAGAATACATATTCCCTTAGTATCAAAGAGAAGAAGATTGTATTGGCACCTCACCTAGAAGGAACCACTCCTACCCTGGTAGTCATTAGTACTAACCTGCTTTCCATGTCTAAGTTTCTAGAGGAGGTCAAGCATGAAGATGTGATTTACGCTCTATTGCCTTGTGGGAATAGTGCATCAAACTTGAGCCAAAATTTACCAGTAGAAGTGCGACAGCTGCTAGCAGAGTTTTCTAACTTGATGCTTGAAGATCTTTCTCCTGGGCTACCGCCTATGAGGGATTTTAGCATTAGATCGACCTTGTTTTAGGGTTGAGTTTACCAAATCGACCTGCATATTGCCTCAGTCCTAAGGAATCTGAAAAGTTGTAGCATTTGGTGGTGGAGTTATTAGAGAGGGGTTACATCTGTGAGAGCATGAGCCCATGTGTAGTCCCTGCCCTACTGGTACCGAAGAAATATGGTCCTGGCATATGTGTATTGACAGTAGAGCAATCAATAGAATCACAGTGAAGTATAGGTTTTTCATTCCACGCCTGGATTATATATTGGATCAATTTTTTGGTTCTAAGGTCTTCTAAAAAATTGACCTTAAAAAGCGGATACCACCATATTAGGATAAGGACTGGAGATGAGTGGAAGACGGCGTTTATGATGCAGCATGGGTTGTATGAATAGATGGTCATGACTTTTGGATTGTTCAATGTGCCCAATATATTCATGAGGTTTATGCATAAGGTTTTATGACCCTTTATGGGGAAATTTATTATAGTTTACTTTGATGATATCCTCATTCATAGTCCGACATGGGCGTCATGCTTTGATCACCTTCTAGCTATTTTTGATATGTTGAGAACGAAGCGCTTGTTCATCAATCAGAAGAAGTGTTCTTGCTTCACTACTTCTGTAACTTTCCTTGGTTTTGTTGCGTCTACTGATGGTGTTCATGCAGATCAATCAAAGATAGATGTAGTTTTGGAGTAACCCAAACCTATGACCTTGCACAATGTCAGAAGTTTCCCTGGGTTGGTGTCTACCGCCGGTTCATCAGAAACTTCAATACTTTGATTGCTCCTATCACAAAGTGCCTTAAGGAGCATGACTTTCAGTGGTCTAAGGAGGCAAAGACTAGTTTTCAACTGGTCAAGCAAAAGATGATAGAGGCACCAGTCTTAGCACTTCCAGATTTTGATAAGATGTTCAAAGCAATTATGATGCATCTGGAGTTGGCATTAGTAGTGTTTTGAATTAGGAGGGGCGTTCGATTTCCTTTTCAATGAGAAGTTGTCAGGGTCAAAGAAGAATTATTCTACTTATGATCTAGACTTCTATGCCATAGTTTAGTCCCTAAAGCATTGGTGTTACTACCTGGTACAGAGGGAGTTCATCCTTATCACTAACAATGAGGCCCTGAAGTACGTCAATGGTCAGCACAAGTTGAGTAGGCGGAATGCTAAGTGGGTAGCATACTTGCAGGAGTTCACATTTTTACTGAGACACTGATCGAGAAGCTTGAACTGGGTTGCAAACGCGTTAAGCCAACGAGTGGCACTCCTCACCACCATTAGTACTAGAGTGGAGGGTTTTGACACTTTCAAAGATTTGTATGTTGAAGATCTGTCAAAGGGAGTTCATCCTTATCATTGACCATGAGGCCCTGAAGTACATCAATGGTTAGCACAAGTTGAGTTGGCAGCATGCTAAGTGGGTATCATACTTGTAGGAGTTCACATTTTCGCTGAGACATCGATCGAGAAGCTTGAACCGGGTTGCAGATGCGTTAAGCTGGTTAGTGGCACTCCTCATCACCATTAGTACTAGAGTGGAGGGTTTTGACACTTTCAAGGATTTGTACGTCGAAGATATGTCATTTGGAAAGATTCTTAAGGAAGTAACTGAAGGAAGGAAAAGTGATTTTCTGTTTCATGATAGATTTTTATTTCATTGCTTACAGTTGTGTATCCCAAACTATTCCTTGAGAGAGCACATTATATGGGAATTGCAAGGCGAGGGGCACTTTGGGCGAGAAAAGACTTTGGCTTTAATCGTCATAGATTACTACTGGCCCAAGTTGACCAGTGATGTGACGAAATGTTTAGTGTGCCAAAGAGCGAAGGGAGCCCTCACCAATGCCAGCCTTTACACTCCATTACATGTACTTGATGGTCCTTAGCTTGACATCAGTATGGATTTTGTCTTAGGCTTACCCAAGACCCAACGTGCTGTGGATTCAATCTTCGTCGTGGTTGACCGATTTTCTAAGATGGCCCATTTTATAGCTTGCAAAAGACCATAGATGCCACTAGGATCTCCCGCCTTTATTTCAAGGAGATTGCTCATTTGCATGGTGTTCCTCAGTTTATCATCTTAGACCATGATACAAAGTTTATGAGTAATTTCTAGAAAAGTTTGTGGGAAAAGCTAGGAATGAAGCTAAACTTTAGTAGTGCCTATCACCCCCAAAACGGACGGGTAAACTGAGGTGATGAATTGAAGTTTGGGCAACGTCATGAGAAGTTTGGTGGGTACTAAACCAAAACAGTGGGACCTCGCCTTATCGCAGGTGGAGTTTGCTTACAACCGATCCAAGAACTAGACTACTCAATTGAGTCCATTTGAAGTTGTTTACGGTCAGAATCTACTGAGCATCCTTGATTTGGTCCCTATCCCATGGATTGGTCGCCTGAACATCAAGGCCAAGAATATGACAGAGTACCTTTGAGGAGTACACAACTAAGTCAAACAAGAAATTCAGGCGAGTAATGCTAAGTACAAGGTTTATGCTGACAATTTTCACCTCCAGATTCTTTTTGAGGTTGGTGATCTTGTTTTGGTTGTACTAACTCATGATCATTGTCTTATTGGCGAGTACAACAAATTAAAACATAGGAAGGTTGGACCTTGTGAAATTCTCCAAAAGATTAACGACAATGCAAATAGACTACGTCTTCCTAGTCATATGAGAACTTCGGATGTGTTCAACGTCAAACACCTTAGCCCCTACTTTGTCGACGATGGCGTGAACTAGAAGACGAGTTCTTTCCAACCCGAAGAGGTTGATGCAGGGGATCTAAGTCCGAATCCAAGGTCGATGAGGGTCAGCTGACAAATGAGACATTAAAAGCACTAGACTACCTCGAGTAGACCAGCACAAAAATGGCGGGAAGAGATAAAGATTTGGGCGAGGAACACAGATTTGGACGATGAGACTTATCCCTTAGATGGGCGAGGAGACTTATCCCTTAGTTGGGTAAGGAGACTTATCTCTTGGTTGAGCGAGAAGAAGTGGCAACATCCGTATTTTAACTATAACTTTGGCTACAGGTGTTAGAATCTCACATATGGTCCCTAGGGTTGAGCAAAAATCTGAAATTCCGACACTGACTCTGCTCCGACTCCTCTCCAACTCCGATAAGTTGGAGTTTTTTTACCAAAAGAGCCAAAGTTGGAGTCAAAGGTAGCGATGTACTGACTTCGCTCCGACTCCAATATTACATATTTTATAAAAATATATGTATTTTTTATATATTAATCATATATATATATATTATATAACTATAGCTTATATAGTTAGTTAAATTTAATAATATATTAGTATGAGCAAATTATTATAAAATAATATACTTATACTATAATATAAATAGGCTAAATTGATTAATAATAGTTTAGTATATGTAAACGCCATATTATAAACTATTACTACCATGTAACACTAATGTATAATAACAAATGATGTATAAATATTAATATATAATAACATGTAATACTAATTATATAATAACTAATGTATAATAATATTTAATAATAATGTATTATGTATAAACATAAATATATAAATTTATAATAACATGTAATATTAATGTATAATAACTAAAGTATAATAACATGCTCTAGTAATGTATAATAACATGTAATACTAATGTATAAACACTAATATATAATAACATATAATACTAATGTATAATAACATTAATTTGTACAATGATTTATTTTTTCAATTTTGGTTATGTTTTAATAAAATTAAAATTTGAAAAAATACTTTAAAAAAAAAATGAAACCTGGAAGCCCAATTCGATTAGTGAGAGTCCAAAATTATCAAATTAAAATTTCAAATGGGCTAAGAAAAAGCCCGAATCTGGCTCCACTTCGGCAAATCAGATTGGAGGCTATGCGAATTGGAGTCTGAGTCGAAAATTGGATTCAACCTCCGACAAAGCCGGAGTCGGAGTCAAAGGTAGGGCACTCTGAATTCGACATTGTCGGTGCTCAACCCTAATGGTCTCAATCTGCAAAACTCTTTTCAGCATGTACGTCGTGGTCACCAAGGCCTACCTAGTGGAGCCTTTATCAACCCCAAAATCAATCGTTCTTACCTCCGAAGCGTCAAGTTTAGTAAACTCTTTCATTTCTAGTTAATTTTCTATTTTGGTAATGTTTATCTTTAGTAACCATTTTATTCTAGATTCTTAGGCTAGATTTTAACCATAGTTATATTGTTTCGTATTCTATTATTTGGCATTAATTACAATTTTGTCATTTTTTGTTAGCTATTTAAGCCTGACTTGTAGGTTTCAGCGGGGATCTTTTGATTTATGTTATCTTAAAACCTTAATCTTAGAGTTTCTTTCTATTTGTGATTTTTCTCATTCTCAATCTCTAGTTTCTGTTGTTTAGCTAGCCGTAAGAATAATCTTCTATTTTGATATGGCGTCATTAGTGCAGGCTCGAAGATGTATCAATTACAAACCCTTATCCTTTGTTTTCAGCCCCTTGAGCCAGTGATATGGTGATCCTAACCAAGGAGATAGTGCCATTGTAACAGCCCGCTAGAAATTCAATGATGAAATTTCTATAGACTTTAGAAACCTCGTGAAAACCCCATAAGTTTTCACGAATCGATTAATCGCACAGGTTTTAGTCTGTCAACATAATCAGTGTTATCACTCACTATGGTGCCAGAAATGCGATTTTAATTGTTTGAGATAGTTACAAGTGTCAGAATACGTTATAGTCTACACCTCTAGACTTAGTTGAATATTTAGGATTTTATGGCCCCATAACTCATTTTCATAATTTCGGACGAAACGACTGTTCGAAACTGTGAATTTATTTATAGGGGCACTTCGGGGTTAAGTTTTGGTAAACGGTTTTCACTGTAGGTTAATATGAATATTTAAGATTTTTCAGTACTAAGTTTATCACGCTTTTTTTTGGAGTGAATAGTAACCTCAATAAGCGTACTAAGTGCATTGTTTTCAAAATCACAGTGTAGAATGTCCAAATTAAGTTAGATAAGTTTTATTTGGACACATGGCAAGATCTTAGCCACACATAATGAATAATATTAGATACTTGGCATAAAGAGGAACCATTAGATGGATTTGTGAAGGAAATCAAGGTGTAAGATCATGCCACCTAAGCAAAACATTTTTCATCTGATCAACAAAATTGAGACAGATCAAAGAGGGTTTCAACCCTAGTGAAACCCTAAATGGTTGAAATCCAATTGAAACCCCAAAAGCTTGGTTGAAACTGAAACCCTAAACGGTTTCTCCAAACCCTAAATTGGCCTTTAAATCCTTTTCGATCCAATTTCTAGCATTGTGTTTAATCACTTGATTAAATCACTTCCATATGCTATTAATTTCTCAAATTCTTGTTATGACATCATTATCCAACCTTTTAAACCTTGAAAATTTGATTGGGCCAAGAAAAATTGGATTTGGGCTTGATAGCATCCAAAACCCTAACCAAATCCCCTTTAAACCCCAAATTGAAGCCCACTTGGTTGGGGCCCACCAAGGCCTAAGAATTTGACCACCTTGGCAAGGCTTCTTGGAGAAGTTTCCTCCCCCACATGGCAAACCATTCACTGCCCTTGGCTGCACCCAATAGTGCCTTGATGAGATGGAGAAACCCACCCCATCAACCTCCATAACTCACAGCTTCTGCAGGCTGTCCTTTCCCCTCTCTATTCTTCACTTTATGTCACATAGCCACCTCCAATTAAGGGTCATTAAGGTCCATATCTTCCCCCTACAGAAGGCTTGAGTCGTGCAAGACACACTTACTTCACTTTAATCACTTCTTCACCCCGTTCTTAGAGAGAAATCCAAAAGAGCTCTCTCGGGCAGATTTCTGGGTCTTTTTACGTGGAGCTTTTTGACCGTTTTTATGTATTTTTACACCATGACTCTTTCATAAAATTTGTTCCTCTTTGAGTATAGTTTCCATAGATATATTATTCGTATCATTCCATGGTCATTTGGTCGGTCAAATTAACCATGGAAAGGTCATTCTGGGCGTGAATTTGGAGAGTATGTTATGTTTTGGAGTTTTTGACCAAGCTAATGGACATATCTTGGTCCGAAAAGTTTATGGATTTTTCTTAGCATGTTTTTAAGAGTGTTCATTGAGATTTTGTTGCATGACTAAAGCTTTTGATGATAGATTTTCTTAGATCTAGAAACTTGAAAACTGGAAGTGGCAAAACAGTTTTTATTTGGAGAAAGTTTGAATATTTCGAGATTTGATCTTACTCTAAAGGTTTTGATATTTTTATATGATGATCCTAAGTCTCTTATTTTCGTTTTAGGATGTTATTTTGAAGATATTTAGTATTAGTTTCAAAAATATGATTTTTCTATGCAAGAGGATTCCGGTTAGGCCTAAGATTTGATGTGTTTGGGTTAGATCTATGTTTTATTGATTTTTAGCCATGTGATTTCAAGTTTGATGGTTGGATCCTATTTAAGACACATTCTTAAACCATGTGATACTTTATTTCGAAGGTCTCACATTGTTAAGCCATTGATCAAGAGATTTATCAAAACTAGTTGAGGAAAAAGTTTCTGTTTTTGGAGTAAGTGTAAAACCAAAAACTCCAAGTGTTATTTTGTGATTTTGGTGACTTTAGTTTGATGATTTAAAATCTGGTTGATATTAGGATGATGTTATGAATATGTTAGAAGTAAGATTTGATTTTTGGAATTCTTGGAGATATTTTGATTTAGGGTCAAAGCTTGTGATTCAAGTGTTTGGATCATTTTACAAAAAATTTGGTGTTGATTATAAGGCTTTTCTAAATGGATATTTTAAGTATGGTTTTAAACTTAGGATAGGAAAATGTTTGTTGCAAAATTTTGGTTTAAGCATGAGTTTTGAAGTTGAAAGGAATTGCAACAAAAATCAAGAGAAATGGCCTATGGATGTTTCGGCCGTAGTGTGTTTTCCATAGTTGTGTTTTCTTTTAAATTTTTCTGAATTGATATTTGAGTTTAGGACAAATTTTACATGAGGAATGTGAATTTTAGAAATTTTTGGAGTTAGGATGCAAAATCCTTAAGTTAGGGGTAAAATGGTCATTTTCCCACATGTAGAGGGTAAAATGATAATTTTACTCTAAGTTAGCTTGTTTTCATGTTTCTATTTGTTAGTAATTAAATTTCTCACTTTTAGAATGACCCTTTACAGTTACTCGTGTTTTGCGCTTTATTCTTGTAGAACGTGACGATAGAGGTAAGTTAGCTTCTAACTTACTATCAGTTTACTGTGTATGTATGATGGGTAAGGGAACTACAATTTATGTATGTATGTTATCATATATGCCATGTCATTACATGTTTATCTGTTATGCATGATTTATTCTTTCATGAATATTTATCTGTTACACAATCTTTTCTATCATGCAATATTGTATGTTATAAGTATGCCATGTTAAGTATGCCATATGTTACATGTATGCCATGGAATGTTTATGTTTAAATCATATTGTGCCATTTACAAGTATACGCTATGTTAGAAAAGTTCATGATATTAAATAATATCTCAAGAATTAAGAAAGATAAGACATGTTAAGGATAACATGGACCTAAGCGTGTTCATTACAAGTTATGTTAAGGATGACACGGACCTAAGCGTGTTCATCACAAGTTATGTTAAGGATAATACGGACCTAAGCGTGTTCATCACAAGATATGTTAAGGATGACACAGACCTAAGCGTGTTCATCACAAGTTATGTTAAGGGTGACACGGATCTAAGCGTGTTCACCACAAGTTATGTTATGCGGTGCCACGGACTCAAGCGTGGTTCACCTTATGTAAAGTTCCTATAGATCTCAGATCACGTTTAATTTAAGTTATTCATGTCAATCACGACCCTAAATGCTAGGATGGGGTAATATCCTAGTGGAACTCCTTTGTTCACGCTTGAGTGTCTAAACAGGTGTGAAATTTTCTAGGTTAACGAAATACAGTCAACAGGTTGCGAATGGGGCCTAAGTAACTGGTCACCAGAGCGCGCCAGACACTAACGCTGATGGTGCCATATTTTATTTTACGTGTATTCATAAGGCCACAACAACTGTGGAGCATGAAGTATGGGGCCACCACAACTGTGGAGCATACACTACGTGAGACACAGCATTTGTGACACAACAATTGTGACACGTAGAATACGTAGGGCTACAACAACTGTGGAGTACGTATTAACGCACTCACAGCTGGTGTAGATACCTGTGTTGTGATGCGGTAATCGGCAGGGACACACTGCTCTAGGGGACCCGTGTAGCACCCATATGGTCACGTTATTAATCAAGACAATTGAATAAGATTCCAAATTCATGTCAAAAAGTTAAGAGTAAGTACTCATGGTTAACCCCATGAGATAAGAATAAGTTTCAGATCAAGTCCATGTTAAGTCAAGTTTCAGATTAAGTTCATGTTATGTTATGTTCACGTTAAGTTTCAAATTCATGTTCATATCATGTTATGTTCATGTTTATGATATGTTCAAGCTCACGTTCATGTGATGTTATGTTCATGTTCACGTTATGTTTCAAGTTCACGTTTCTGTCATGTTATGTTCACGTACATGTTATTTTCAAGTTCACGTTCATGTTATGTTATGTTCACATTATGTCTCAAGTTCACGTTTATGTCATGTTATACTCAGGTTTATGTTATTTTCAAGTTCATATTTATGTTATGCATGTTTACGCTCATGCTATATTTCAAGTCCATGTTATGTTTCAAGTTTCACGTTCATGTTATGTTGCTAGTCCATGTTATGTTTTAAGCTCAAGTTCATGTCATGTTAAGTCAAGTTCAGTTCACGTTTAAGTTCAGGTTATGTCATGCTATATGTCAAGTTATGCTATGCTTATGTACGACTTTATTTATGCATTTATGCTTTTACTGCCATGAATGCATCTTTAACCTGTGTGGGAGTTTCTTGTTAACTTACTAAGATTTGTAATCAAATCTCACCGTGGCAGTCCCAACTACCATTCCCCCCAAATGGTAGGCGATGTGTCAGGATCAGAGCAGGGAGCAGACGCTCGTAGACTGAAGGAGGTTGACTAGACGCTGCAGACACGACGCGGAGCTTACAACTTCCATAGTTAGTTTTTGGACAATTTTCTGACCTCGTTAGTCGAGTTACATGAGTTACTCGACGAACTTCCTCAATAGTGTATTATGGTAATGTAAATATGGAGTTTGGTCTCCCATGTTTTTGAGGTTACAGTCTTCTAAGACTCATATTGAAATCGTGGATGTTTATTTTGTTAAGCATGCTTGGATTACGATTTAACTATTTGGGATATTATAAGTTTGGTGCATAGTATTGCTCAAGAAAAGAAAAAAAAATTATCCGCTGCGAATATTGCATAATGCTAGATGCATGTTAAGAACATTGCATCTTATATGTCATGAACGGGGGCAGGTAACCTTGTGTTGCATGTCTCGACGTTTCAGATGTCCGTTCAATCCCAAACGGAATTTGGGGGCGTCACAGGGTGGTATCAGAGCAATACGTCTCTGGGTTGTAAATCTACATGTCCTTAGGAAATGCACCAAATACTAGGCTTGAAATTTTAGTCTTCATTAGGCTTGAATTTCTTGAAGTATAAGAGATCGTACGTGGCTTTATAAGTGGACTTTTGTATTTCAAGAAGTGACACATGACTGGTGGTAGGATACATTGGAACCTTAAGAGAGACATCAATTAGGAAAATCTATGTTCCCCAATGGATGAAGGATTAGTTGAAGCTGTACGCCCATTGACTGACATGCTTAGACGTCAGTAACAGCAACAAGTGCACTTACCCATTACATCGTAAGTTGTCACTCAATGAGAAACAGATGCTGACTCCTTAGGAACTAAAGGAGCTGGCGTCATGACTAGTATTTTACTAGGACCTCTACATTGTTAAGTTTAGTTAAGTTTGATTGGATTGCAATTGATGGTATTAGTGCATTACTATTATTTTGGGTAATGACAAGTTATTGAGGTTTGTAACTTGTACGCTGTTGGATTTAAGTGAGTACTTGTTGTTGGTGATTGTGGTTTTGCATGAGAGTTCAGTTTGGAAGTCGAATTGTTACCCAGTTGATAAGTGTAACAATTCTCATTAGGAGTATTATTGTTCATACCAGTGTAGATATATTATGCCTTTCAGTAGTACGAGGAACGGTATTAAAGGTTGAGGAATTATATTCTGTGTATTTGGAGCTGTTTTGACTTTGAGGACCCAATGGTATTTGTTTTTGGAAGAGTAAAGTATTTGGAACAACCTTTGGCCTTAGGAGGATTCATTTATGATAGTAGTTTTATCCAGCCGCCATTAAAATGGTTTTTTGTGAAGCTCTGTGTTTGTGGAGACATAGATTGCCCTTACATTGGAGACCAATATATGTGAAGTAAAATCTTAGTCTTGAGGATTTACATGAACACTAGGAACATATCCTTCTATTTAGAGTCAGAATAAGAGGTAGCTCATGATGGATAGATGAGTTATGCCAATCATAAGAGAGAAAGCCTTGAGTTTAGGTTAATAGTTGTTTGTTTATTAAGATGTCACCTAGGAGGAGGAATGATTCGTTTTAATTATGAAGTAGTAAGCTAGTCCAAGGCAGACAGGTTTCCCTGAGGAAATAAAGAAAGTAAATTCAGTTGTGTAAGGATTAAATTCTTCGAAATTGAATTGCACGAATACTTGAAGTTTTAGATTTAAAGAGTATGCTGGTATGACTTGGCCTACTTTGTGGAAGGGTTCTAGTACAATTGCTGGAATGGCAAAATTTAGTGGTGTGTATATATATATATATATCTATGGTGAGTAACTCTTTGATCATTAAGGAAATAAGTGATTTCACTTAAGCAAGGATTGGGTATCCTAGAAGGTTAGTCTAGAACTTGTTACGTTTAGGCAATAACCTTTGTGATCATTATAGATAAGATTAGTGTGGACTACAAGAGGAAGGAGTTATCTCATGAAGAACGTTACCCGCCACTTCACTTGACTACGCGGTTAGACTGGGATAGCTTCAAAGCGAGGACAACACAAGATGAAGCTGAATCCAGCAGAGCAATAGAAGAGCGCGCTGCAGCTGCCAATACTAAGCCCACAACATCAGGATCATCTATGTCATCAACGCACCACGAACGTTTGCTAGTAGAGGGTCTGGAGCCAGAAAACGGCGATGAAGAGTTTGTGCAGCCCCCTACCAAGGTCATTTCGACAATTTGGTCAATGATTAAGAGGACAATGTGTTCTACTACTTACCCCAACACGCCCTGTCGTTGGACATCGATGCACCTTTATCGGATACGACTATTGAAGATACATCCAGTGATGGATAGTAGTTTTGGTAAGCAACATCTTCTTTTGAGCGTGTTTTATGTTTGTACTTGCGTTGATTTCGAGGACGAAATCTTTTTTTTAGGAGGGGAGGATGTAACAGCCCGCTAAAAATTCAATGGTGAAATTTCGAGGACGAATATTACATAATGCTAGATGCATATTAGGAACATTGCATCTTATATGTCATGAACGGGGGCAGGTAACCTTGTGTTGCATGTCCCGACGCTTCAGATGTCCATTCAATCTCAAGCGAAATTTGGGGGCGTCACAGCCATCCATGGAATCGGGGCTGAAGAAGTTTGAAAAGATCCATCTTCAGCTTCGGCCATATCCAATTGAGAACGAACTCTCTACCCAAATAAAAAGCACATTTGATACTATTTCTCGAACGTGCTTTTTTGGATAATGCGGAACATAATTTTAATTTTAAAAAGACTGTCAAGGGATGACAATATCCATACAACTTTTAGATAATTACAACTTTCAAATTTTTAAAGATATGGTAAGAATCTTGAATAAAATAAAAAACAAATAATTGTCATTTCTACATTAGAAAACACTTTTTTAAATTTGTTTTCAAACAAATGTAACATGTTTAAAAGTGCTTTAAACATATAGTTATCAAATAGTAAATAACTTTTTAATATTAGAACTTATTATTTAAGCTATAAACCCTAAAGCTATAATGTAGATTTCTCACCACAATTCCAAACATGCACTATGTTTATTTCTTAGTATTATCATTAATAAAAGTTACACAGACTAATTAATAAAAGAAAAATGCTATGTTTACACAAATTTTCTATAAAAACGAGTTATACGTTAACATGATATTGTTATTTGTTAGTATCATGTTGGAAGGTCAGGCTTGAAAGTTCATATAGCATTTGGACATGTCGAGCATACTTGCTCAGAAATTGATATAAATATTGTCTATGGACGTAGAAGGACCCGTGATAAAATATCACATGTTAATCTATTTTTTAAAAAATAATAGATTTATTTTTATAATTAAAAAATAATTTTTAAATAAAAGAAATTACTAGCCAAACAACCACTCTCAATTAACTGGGTATTCTTTCACCACAAGTTGCACTATTTTCAAGCGTTGCTAGATCTCATCCGTGCACCGCCTAAGAACCATTGGTAAGCCCCTCGTATCTAGGTACTATGCATTACACATATCTAACACACACAAATCTCGTCGTGTTTTTAGGATTTTCCCAAAAACCACCATGAGTCATTTTCCTTACATGAGATATATGCTTTGTTTTTGTTAACCGAAAATAGAGAGAGCCCAAAGCTAATGTAAAGCTGCCCTACAATAAACCGATTCATAACCATGCAGTTAGGTGTCGCTAGGGGTGTAATTGGTCTGGCTCGGTCTGGTTTTAGATATATTTTAGAACTAAACCAATATACACCGGTTTTGAGGTTTGAAAAACCGATATCACACCAATTACACCTCTAAACCGATACTTCTAGTTTTACCGGTTTCGATCAGGGTTTTCGAGTGTATTATATATATATATATATATAATATACCATATATATTATAGTATATAATAATATAGTAATATCATTTCTCTCCTCTGTGATAGAGTTTATCTCCCTATCCATGTACAGGGTTTCAAACGAGTGTGTAATTTGACATAACCAAACCTTCTACGTTCGTGTGAGTGCTCAGAAACGCTGGTTGCTCATATAGCTAACCAGGATCAATGGAGAAGGAATTAGAAAACATGTACAAGCAGTTATCACTTTCAAAATCGGAAAAAGAAGAAATCCTTGTGGGGTCCAAGCTGCTGGAAGAAACCGTCTCAGCAGGAAAGAAATGCCTGCTCATCTCCTTATTAACGGAAAGCCACTGCAACAAAGAAGCATTTGAGCAAACCATGAGGAAAGTTTGGAGACCAGTGAAGAACATCTCTTTTAAGAACTTAGGACCAACGATGATCCTGGTGGAGTTTGAGGATGTAAAAGATTGCAACAGAGTCCGTGCAGAAAGTCCTTGGTCATTCGACAAAAACCTAGTCTTAATGAAGGAACTGGAAGGAGATTTACAAGTTAGCAAAGTCCGGTTTCAAACATCATCTTTTTGGATTAGGGTATACGACATTCCTTTCCATGCAATGAACATCTCAGTGGGAAGACTAATAGGAGCCTCGATAGGGGAGTTAGAGGAAGTGGATACAGAAGAAGGGAGAGTTGCAGGGGGCGAATACATAAGGATCAGCTAGTGATTTGAAGCCAAGAATAGGGGCAGTTTTAGGGGATGGCTCAATAGTCACACTTATACCAGAGAAGCCTACTAACATGCATGAGATATCTCGGAAAAGCAGCAAGGAAGTCAAAGAAGGGAAGAGTTGCCAGGTGAGGGAAGCAAAAGCCCTAGTTGAAAACACTGTCCAAGTTAGTAATACCATTACAAAAATAGGAGAGGGGGCCCCTAAGGGACCAACACGTGATAATCAATAAAGAAGAGCTACTGGTGGACTGCACTACAGCCCATATGGCGACTAAGGCCATGTCATCCTTAGGGAAAATATGGCTCAGAACCAACAAACAATCTAGAAACCAAACCTGCCAACACATTCTTGTTCCAATTAATAGAAATTTGAAGCGAGGAGGATCAGGGAAGGTAGAGGACAATGATGACATCCAACAGAAGGGCCCCAAGAAACAGAGAATTGGATGTAAGGGAAAAGAGAATGCAATGGTGCTATCAGCAAAGGTTCGATACCAACCTTGCCGGGAGCTATGAAAATCATAAGCTGGAACTCCCAAGGGCTTGGGAAACCCCAGGGAGTTCGAGCCCTCCATGACTTGGTCAGGAGGGAAGTTCCCATGCTAGTTTTCCTACATGAAACTAAACTTACAAATAGAAGAATGTAAGCTATAAGAAGAAGGGTGGAGTTTGATAATTGCCTATTCATGGATTATGAAGGGAGAAGTGGCGAATTGGCCCTACTATGGCAAAATGATATCAATCTCACGATAACTAGCTACTCAAAGCACCATATCAGTGCCTGCATTACAAAAGAATGATGGTTAAATAAATGGTATATAAAAGGGTGTATGACCACCCTAAAACCTCAAGAAGGACTGAGACATGGCACCTGTTAAGATCCTTAAAAGTTACTGAAGATGATGGGGCTTGGTTGGTAATAAGAGATTTCAACCAAATTTTATGTAGAGAAGAGAAAAGGGGTGGTCGAGAAAGGGCAGAATGGCAGATGCAAGATTTCAAATCCATGATGGATGACTGCCTCCTCAAAGACTTAGGATATGAGGGCATTCTATTCACGTGGTGTAACAAGAGAAGGAATACGGAAAATATCAGTGAAAGATTGGATAGAACTCTAGTAAACTGGCCATGGTGCAACCTTTGGCCAATAGGGAAAGTTTATCAGGGATATGTAGCACATTCTGATCATGTACCTCTAATGTTACAACTGAATGAAGGTGGTCAAATCAGTTGAGGTCAAAAACTCTTTCACTTTGAAGCCATGTGGGCAGAGAATAAGGGATGTGAGAAGATCATAGAAAATGTATGGAGGAACACTGAGGCTCATACTGACTTTGAGGCCTTGATGAAAGTCACAGGAAACTGCGGTAAAAAATTAACAGTATGGAATCACAAGGAGTTTGGTCAGCTCTAGACAAATATTAAGAAAGCCAAAGAATCCATGTGGTTGAGAAAGGGAGATAAAAACACAACTTATTTCCACCATAAATCTACACAGAGGAGAAAGAAATTTGCTAAGGGATGTTGTCATCAGGTTTTATTGCCTTTAGTAGGTTCCAACTCTCATGTCTTTTGGCCGTCATGGGATGTCCATAGAAGCTAGTCATTTGCCATTTAAAATTTTTTGAGGTGAGTTTTAGCATTGCAGATATGTGCCAGTTAGTGTAGGTGAGCAATTCAACTTCTATGGAAGCATTCCAAAGTAGTGCCAACCCTTCACTCCTTCCTCTACTGTCCACACAAAAACAGTTATCAAAACCCAATTTTATCCTTAGCATTTCCATTCTGACACAGCTACACTTGGTTTCTAGAAGAAAAACCAAGTTGAGGAGCTTAGTTTTCACCAAGAGGTGAAGTTCTTGAATTGTTCGAGGGTTACCAAGCCCTCGAACAGTTCCAACTCAAGCAGTTCATTAGAGTTGGTGGGGCTGTATAGCAGCCTCCACCAAATTGGCCTGAGTTTTGCTCCTTATAGACTTGAGCCTTAGTTTGGGTTTCTTGTTTTCATGGTTATCATATGCATAAGCCACCTCCTTTGCAGCCCTCTTAGTATGTGTCACACGGGAAGGGGCATTGATTTTGTTTGTTACATTTGAGAGGGCAGCAAGTTGCCCTTTTGCCTTTCTTTTCCAGGAGCTAGCTTTAGCAGGTTTGATAGGGGTGATTGCCTCCTTGTCATGGTCCAAGATAATAGGACAGCCAAGAAAGTGTTGAGCTAGGGTGTTATGACTAAGGTTTCAAGGATCCGTCTAATAATTTGGAATATTGTCTTCAATCAATTTACTTCAATTAAACTAGAATCATTATTCTAGTTTAATTGGAAGATTTAGCAATTAAGACAAAGAAAACTAATCACTAATAATTAAGCATGAACAATGAATGGTTAAAACATTCACAAACTCATTTGAATATCACATGGATTTTTCAAGCATCCAATGTATTTGAAAATCACAATGAACGAAGATAAATATATAGATAATCAAAATATCTAATAATAAAACCATTCAATCGATCAAACTCACAATATAAACTCAAATGTTGATCCGAAAATCATGCTAAATCATTAGACTTTGCCTCTAACCTTAGTATAAGAATTTAGACAACCATGCTCATCACAAGAGCCAAGGAAATCAAAGAAACATTCTTCATTAGAAAACTAAAATAAAACACACAAATCAACACTAGAAAGACAATCTCAGAAGAGAGCAATGGTGGAGAGAAGATAGAGCCAAAACTCCCTCCCTCTGTCTATTCGTTCCTAGGTCGTGCGTCCCTGTGCTACATTTTCTTTGTGAGAGAGAGCCCCTGCATTTTCTCTCCCAGCCAAAAAGTGCTCCATCTGAAAACCGATCACGAAAAACACCTCCTGGGTCCATGCCTTTCTTTGTTTCAGGACCAAAACTCAAAAGGTGAAGAAAAATTGCTCTCCTCCCTGGTATTTCCCTTGATGTGTCTCGTCAAAATCAAATAGAGCTAACTGCCTCATTCCTTCCTTTCTTTTCAAAACCCAAAGAGACCAAAACAAGCAGCTTTTTGCATGCCTCTTCATCTTTTCAAAAGCTGAAGCCGTCTGCGTCTCCAGTGTCAGTCAACTTTTCACTTTCAAAACCCCCAGAAGATCTCTTTTCCTCGTGGTCTCTTTTCCCTTTTTATCAAAATGCACTCTGCTCTTTTCATGTGTCCTTCCAAAGGCAAGAAAAACAAACTTTGCCTTCTACATCTCACGTCCAAAATGAAGCCTACTGTGTCTTATTGTTTTTTATTTCATTGCGTGTTAACATTAAAAAAAAGCAAAGAAATCCTTGTAAGTGTGCAAAACGTCATCTGTAAGCTCGCGTGTTGCATTTAACTTTGACAGGAAGATGTAAATTATTAGTCTTATTTAAAAGCAGTAAAAAAATAAGGAAAAGAAATAATAGACAAGAAATAGAAATCTAAAAATAAATTAAAATGAAGAATAGAATATCAAAAATGTGTTGTGCATTTGAGGAAATATTATCTAATTAAATGACAGGTTATAAAATTAAGTATAAACTATGATATTAACTAATTTAAATCACAACTTGAATATATGCTTATTAACCATTTTTCCATCTAAAACCAATAACAATATCATGAACTAATTAAAATATATTGGTTCTAGATATATAAAATATGTAATAATTTAGCTCAATCACACCTCCTAACTAGCATTTTGCTAATCCTTGAGCTAAATAGTGAAAATTAATTGAGATGAATATTGCGTAAAAATCGAAATCCAAATAAAAACAATCAAACATAGCTATGAATTCTCACAAAAGTCGATTCTTGACTACTTAACACCACAAGTATATCCACCAAGGCAGTCTCAACAATTTTTCACATAGAATTGGGACAAATGTCCCATAACTTAGATGTGTATATGGCTAAACAATTGTGTGTTCCTTATTAAAAACCATGTTTTAGCATAGGATTTTTCAACCTTAAGATTAATCATTTTTTATTCTAGCTACTTCAAAACCCAAGGGACTAGTAGTTTTCATGCCAACTTTGTTTAAAGGTTGACACTTAACCCTCAAAGTTTTGGGTAACTATCTCTAGCCCTTTATTTCATAAAGTTAAACCGCTTTCATCTTCTTCTTCTTCTTTTTTTTTATATTGTTTTCTCGTTTTTGTTTTGTTTTTTATATATATATAGAAAAGGCTTGGTAGTTCTGTAGTTTACTTCTCCTGTTTTAAATCAGTGAACATTAATGAGGAACACTATAAGTATAAGCATGTGCAAAATGTTTTTTCAAAACTTACCATTCATTCTATATAAATCATACTAATTCTCATCCCAATAAATATAGCATCTCGGTGTTTTAAGTCACACATAAACAAAATATGATACATCAGAAGTCATGTTCTATGCTTAGACTTAAAAATAAATCTTTACAAAATAATTGCTCTCAATTATTCCACCAAAATGCTCAAATTTTACAAAAACGCTAAAAAGAGTGTGTGTCAATCATTTGTGTTTTAAAGCACATCACATTTTTTTAATATTTTTATTATTTATTTATTTATTTAACTAACACATTTTCAACAAAAAACCTCCCTAATCTACATGTGGTACTGTCCTCAATGTTAATCAAATGAATTTTGATGAGGTATGCTATAAAGGCATAAATTAAAGTAAGATGAACACTGCAGAACACATAGTGAAACAAAAATGATTAAACAAAGAGGAAAGAAGTCACTTGAGATAATTCAGTGCACACAAGAATTAGATTTTTGTCAAAGTTAGAAAACAAAAAAGCAAAGGAAAGAAAAATAAAACAAACAAATAAGGTATATACAATAAGAAATTTGAGGAATTAGAAATTAATTTTGATAAGCAGAATCCTCTAGAGTAGTGGACTCAACCTCTGAAATAAAATCACCCAAAATTGGTTTCAACCTCTGTCCATTGACTTTAAAAATATTATTATTCTCTAGATTTTCTATCTCAATAGTCCTAAAAAGATAAAAAGTTTTTACAACAAATGGACTAATCCATCGAGATTGAAGCTTGCTAGGAAACAAATGGAGTCTTGAATTATACAACAAAAATTTTTGGGAAGGCTTAAAGGATTTCGAAAAATATTTTTATCATGAAAAATCTTTATTTTCTCCTTGTAAACACGAGAGTTTTCGTAAGCTTTATTCATGATTTTCGATAGCTCATTAAGCTAAAACTTACGAAGAGAGCAAACTTTATCCACATCAAATTAAATTGCTTAATTGTCCAACAAGTTTTTGTTCCAATTCCACATGCAAGTGACAAGCCTTTTCGAAAATAAGTTTATATGGGGACATATCAATTAGGGTTTTAAAAGTAGTACGGTATGCCTAAAGTGCATCGATTAGTTGTAAAGATCAATCTTTGTGACTTGAGTTAACCGTCTTTTCTAAAATCTTTTTAATCTCCCAATTGGATACCTTAACCTAGCCACTTGTTTGTGGGTGATAACGGGTAGTGAGCTTATCAGTAATACCATATTTTCGTATTAAGGCCTCGAAAGGCTTATTGCAAAAATCTTTACCCCCACCACTGATAATGGCTCGAGGTGTTCCAAACTTTGATAACATATTTTCCCTCAAAAACTTCAATATAACTTTATGAGCATTTTTCCTACATGGAACGGCCTCAATCCATTTGGACCCATAATCAATTGCTACCAAAATGTAGAGATTGCCAAAAGATATGGGAAAGGATTTCATGAAATCGATGCCCCAACAATCAAATATTTTAACAACCAAAAATAGATTTAATGGAATCATATTTTGGCGGGTAATCCCTCCCTATTCTTGACAACGTTCACATACTTTACAAAATTCATGGGTGTCCTTGAAGAGGGTAGGCCAATAAAAACCATATTGCAAAATTTTAAAAGCTGTTTTCTTACTAGAAAAATGGCCACCACATATCCCAGAGTGACAAAAAGATATTACACCTTGAAATTCACTAATAGACCCACATTTTCTAATTATCTGATCTGGGCAATACTTAAACAGATATAAATCATCCCAAAAGAATTTTCTTACCTCTACAAAAAATTTCTTATTGTCTTGGTGAATCCAACTGTGAGGAATTTCACTTGTAATAAGAAAATTAGCAATATTAGCATCCTAAGGCTATTGAGATTTACTAAAAAGTTGCTCATATGAAAATGTATCTTTAATAGGAACTCTCTCCATGGAATATGAAAAAACAAGTCTAGACAAATTATCAGCAACAACATTCTCAACTCATTTTTTATTTTTAATTGTTAAATCAAATTCTTGTAGGAAAATGATCAATCTAAGCAACCTAAAATTTGAATCTTTTTTAACTAAAAGGTATTTCAAAGCTGTATGATCAATAAAAATGATAATTTGGGACCCAATCAAATAAGAACAAAAATTTTCAAGTACAAAAATTACTACAAGTGACTATTTTTCAGTTGTTGAATAATTCATTTGAGCACTATTTAAAGTTCTGATTGCATGATAAATAGCACAAGCCTTTTTGTCCTTACGTTGGCCCAACACAGCTCTAATTGCATAATCACTAGCATCACACATAATTTCAAATAGTAAGTTCCAATCAGGTGATTGTATGATTTGGATTGAAATTAACATACTTTTTAGTTTTGTAAAAGTTATCTCACAGTCTTCAATCCACACAAAAGGATTTGCCTTTGACAATAAATTACACAAATCTCTAGAAATTGTGTTGAAATCTTTAATGAACCTAATGTAAAATCCTGCATGACCTAGAAAAGATCTGACATCCTTCATATTTTTTGGGATGGGAAAATTAGCAATTAATTTAATCTTGGCCTTGTCAATTTCAATACCTTGAGACGAGACAATATGACCAAGGACAATCCATTGAGTGACAATAAAATAAAACTTTTTCCAGTTCAAAATCAAATTATTTTCTTTTCATCTAATCAGCACTTTTTCTAAATGAGTTAAACATTCATCAAATGAATCACCAAAAATAGAAAAATTATCCATAAATATTTTGACAAAATGCTCTACCATGTCATTAAATTTGCTCATCATGCATTTTTGAAATATAGCAGGAGCATTACAAAGTCTAAATGACATCATTCGATATGCAAATGTACCAAATGGACATGTAAAAGTGGTCTTTTCTTGATCTTCAAGAGTAATCTTAATTTGGTTATATCCAGAATAACCATCTAGGAAGTTATAAAATTTATGGCCAGTTATCCGTTCAAGGACTTGATCCATGAATGGTTGAAGAAAATGATCATTCCTAGTGACTGAATTTAGTTTTCTGTAGTCAATGCACATACGCCAACCAGTAGTAACTCTAGTTGGGATCAACTCATTATTTGCATTCTTAACTACAGTCACACCATATTTCTTAGCTACCAAGTGTGTAGGACTAACCTATTTGCTATTAGAAATAGTGTAAATGATCTCTACATTTAAAAGTTTCAACACCTCTGCTCTAATAACCTTTTTCATATCGGTGTTTAGTCTACACTGTATCTCTCTAGAGGGTTTAGCATTGTCCTTTAGGTATATCATGTGGGTACAAATTAAATGATTAATTCCTTTGATATTAGCTAGGGTCTATCATATTGCCTCTTTGTGTTCAATGAGAATACCAATTAATTTCTTCTCCTGAATTTCATCTAGTTTTGAGGAGATGACAACTGGTAATGTCTCTGTTTGGCCTAAAATGTATATTTGAGTTCAACAGGTTGAGTTTAGTAGGTAGAGGTTTCAAGTAGAGTTTTGGTGTTTGCACACTTGAGGGAAGGGGCACAATATCATGGGGTGAAAACTCCTCAAAACGTGCCCTCCACTTATCAGTGTCTATTATAGGAGTAGATTCTAATAAAAAAAATCATAGATGCAAGCACAAAATCATCATTAAAATTTTTGCAGTAAACCAAATAAGCCTCTAGGGGGCCAGAAAAAATTGACAAATCAAATTTATTTTAAACAAGAGTTTGAATCAAATTTACTCGATGCACATCATCATCATTACCAGGTTGTTTACAAATATTAAAAATATTCAACTCCAAAGCTATGTTGCCAAAAGAAATTATCATCACACAACTCCTACAATTTATTAAAGCATTTGAGGTTGTAAGGAATGGTCTGCCTAAAATTATAGGAATTTGAGTACAAATATCAAAAACAGGTTCTGTGTCTAAAACAATAAAATCCACTAGGAAGTAAAATTTGCCTACTTGTACTAACACATCCTTAACTATCTCTCTCGGTATTTTTATTGAATGGTCAGCAAGTTGGAGTGTTACCGTAGTGGATTTAAGCTCACCAAGACCCAATTACTCATATACCAAATAAAGTAGGAGGTTAACGCTAGTACCAATGTTAAGTAAAGTTTTCTCAATTTTAAAATTTCCAATAACACAAGAAATTATTGGACAACTTGGATCTTTATATTTTGGAGGAGAATTATTGAAGAATGGTGTTTACCTGTTCTATGAGGAAAACCTTCTTTTGCACCTTCATCTTACGCTTCACTATACACAGATTTTTAAAAAACTTAGCATAAGATGAAATCTGTTTAATGGCATCCAACAAAGGAATGTTAATTTTCACCTGTTTAAAAATTTCAAGAATATCAGCATTTTGAACCAACTTATGAGAATGTTGCAACCTCAAGCAGTTCATTAGGGTTGGTGGAGGCTACTATGAGTTTTGCTCCTTACAGACTTGAACCTTAGTTTAGGTTTCTTGTTTTCATGGTTATCATATGCATAAGCCACCTCCTTTGTAGTCCTCTTACTATGTGTCACACGGGAATGGGCATTGGTTTTGTTTGTTACATCTGAGAGAGCAACAGTGTAATGCCTGTCCTTGTGATGGAACCTTTAGAAAATGATTTCAAGAAAGACGATGGGAATTACCATTCGTTTAAAACTTTTTCCTTTCATGCCAGGATACAAAAGACTCTATGTTTATAAAATAAAACGTGTTTCTTAATTTAAAGAGAATTACAACAGAAAACATTAACATTTATAATTAAAAGTCTTTCGTACAAAACATAGTGCCTAGGTTTCTGTGCGTTTCCTCTTGGGTATTGTCTGTCCTGACGCGTATTGCTCCTCTTGTCCCTGGGAGGGTACACATAAAAACTAAAATGAATCAAAGATTCGTAAACATTATTTCATACGGTTAAAATATAATAACGTAGGTTTTTAGTTATGCATTCATCACTCCATACATACTATACTTAAGACATTCATTCATTTAAAATATTTTGAGGTGGGGTTTTTCTTGAAAATGATTTTCTTTCGTAAAACATTTCCTCACACCTCATGCCTTCATTTCTTAAAGAGTCTGAGCATACATGAATTCTTTCTTAACATACATACACTTTTTCTTATCACTTTCCATTTGCCATTACACACTGTTATGCCCCGTGTGTTGGGGTTAGCGATCTTTTGAATCTGATTCAGCCTGTGGCCGAGGGTTGGGAATCCCTCAATCAGGGGACAGCACTGGGTGCACTACCAGTACTACTTACCTGGCATTGCAATCTGCCCTGTCCTTTGGTACCCATTCATTCAGTTGTGGCTGTTATATATTTTCATACATTAAAACTTGCAGTCCTTTCATTCAGTTCTTTCAATTCTTTTCATTTATTCTTTTCAATTCATTCAGTTTATAAACATCTTTTAAAAGTATAGGCGTAAACCTCGACATTTAAAACATTTTTTAAAATCATAAATGTCAGCATCATTTAAAACATCAGTCCTTAAACATCATATTTCATGGTGTTAGTTAAAACATCAGTTCATAGGGATATTTTAAAACACTTTCTTCATGTCATTTAAAGCATCGCTTAAAGCATCAGGCATGAGCCTCACATTTCGTTTCATGAAAATACATACAATACTTACTGCGTATACCATCCATTCACATGCATACACTTAATACTTTGGGGTGCATTAAGAGGGGCTGCCAAGACGGGCCGTTTCATACATATATTTGAAAACTTATACTTCGCATTTTTTCATAAAATATAGTCTGTGTCATTTCGTAAAACATTATAAAGGAAAAACATTTCATTTTCATTTTCGTATCTTTAGAAAACTATGGAAGCATATGAACATAATATTTACCTAGACTCTATGCTATACTCATTTCATGCAATCTATTCATGTGCGTATCAGATGGCAACCTACATGCATATACAACCTCAACGTCATTCTCCATCTAGTGCATAAGCAACTAAACTAGAAACACAGACTACATTTCACTTAGACACACTCTCCTTCTATCCCGTCTTCTATATCTTCCTTATCACATTTCCTCTTTCTGGGACCTACTTAGGTTACTTTTTCCAAATTCAACGTTCTACTTTGAAGTCTTATCCTTTAAAGTGAACCTCCATGATTCACCTTAGGGTTAAGATGCTAAGACTTTCGTCTTACTCTCCTATTAACCGTATTTTAATGCATGACTCCGACCGACTAAGTCACTCATCCCAATCTTAGACCATATATCCGTTACTACCTTCATGCATCCTCGCCCACACTTCATCCCAATTCCCATCCATACATGCCACACGGCTTTAAGCCAACTCAGAGGCTTAAACATCGTGTACCCATGCTTAGGACATATTATCCATTACATATGGTAAATTCATTCGGTACATGCGTCTCACTAAATGCACATGTATCTTACCCCCTTATCACCTAAGATCAACATATAATCCATTGAATGCCCGCTTGTGTAAACAAGCTCCATACTCCGATACCAACTTCTACTCAAATCCGATCAACAAGACTTTCCTACTTCCCGGCCCTTTACAAGTTCATCTCACACTTACACGACAAGACTTCATTCACACTACACCTCTGTCACGTGAGGTAGCTCGGGGTTATTCCCAAGCTACATCATCGTGACACCCGTCACTATGACAAGGTCACCTCACGACTACTCAAGGACATTGTTCCACAGTTCCCAACACTACACTACACAACACGCTCTACTCTCCTCAACTACGCCATCCAAATCTTCATTACATGTCATCCGATGCATCACAACACCACACAAAGGATACTACACGTGAGCTCCCTTCACAACACTACGCCACATCTCTACTACAACACACACACTTCACATCCACACTTCACAGCATAGCCCACAACACTTCACATCACACTACATATTTACGCCTAACACTTCACTACACAATGAACTTCACAATTATTCACAGCAATGTCCACAACCAACTAACTAACATTTAACATAATTAATGAGGGAGAGAGGGTTATACCATCGTTGGGATTAACTTGTGTGTTGCTCGCTTCTCGTCACGGTCAATGACGTCAGAAGAGTCGTACGTGGCGGCTCAACCGCGTAGGTGGCAGTTAGCCATGTACAGTGGTTGTTTAGGCGTGTGGGTTGATGGATCTGGAAGGGGTGGCCATGAGGAGGCTCAGGGTAGTCTCGGAATGGCGGTGAGGGGAGGAGCTTAGGGGGGTGTTTGTGGAGCTGTGGTGGCGAGGGGGAGGTGACACGGTGGCCCACGATGGCAGATCTAGGCCATGGGTCATGGAAGACCCATGTGAGAGGAGCTACCTGCTTGGGGCTAGGGAGGAGTTATGGGTGGCTGGGTAGCATAGAAGTGGCCAACAGAGGAAGGGAGGACTGGTGGTGGTGGAGCAGTGGCATGGGTGGCCGCATACGGCGACGCATGGAGGAGAAATTGTGGGTTTCATGTGTGGAGTGATCCGAGGGAGAAGAAGAGGTGCGATTAAGAGAAGCCATGGGGGTGGTCGTCGGTGAGAGGAGGGGCCAATGGTGGTGCTCGGTGGTGTGGTTGGCCTTGTATGGCGGCATAATGAGGAAAGAAATGGGTGAAATTCATTGAGAGAGAGAGAGAGAGAGAGAGAGAGAGAGAGTGAGGGGAAAAGCTAGGGGCATGGGCATTTAATCCAGGCCCTTAAGCTTGGAATCTCCAAAACGATCTAACTATGGGGAATTAAAACACTGATTTAACTTAAAAACACTTAGAGGAATTAAGATAAAATATTATTTAACTAAACTTTAGTTTATAAAATATAATCTTCATCACTAATTAAATGATGAAATTTTGCTAATTACTTTTAAGAGAATAAAACCATTTAAATAAATTTAGAGTTTTCAACATAATTTAAATCTCATAATATTTTTAAATGACTAAAATCATTTAAATAAAAATGATTTCTACAATTATAATATTTTTGAAGCTCTTAAAAAATATTATAATTGTCTTACTTAAAATCAAGCTTGGTCCAATAACACTAAAAATATACCATATAATATTTTTAGGACATTTAAAATATTCGAGGGCTTTAAAACACTGGCTTGCTTTAGAAATCATTTGATATCTTTAAAAATACGCCATCGAGGTTCGGCAAGCAGAACGAGACTCATGACCATAATAGAGAGAAGGAGCGGGATATTACAAGCAGGTTGCCTTCTTGCCTTTCTTTTCCAATAGCTAGCTTTAGCAGGTTTGATAGGGGTGGTTGCCTCCTTGTCCGTGTCCAAGATAATAGGACAACTAGGAAAGTGTTGAGCTAGGGTGTTATGAAAAGGAAGGTCCTCAGATAACAACATATCCTCACCCTCATCAAAAGGCGCTATTGGAGTCAAAGGACTTACCTGATTAGGAACTTTTGCAAGATCCTTGGGAGGTCTGTCCTGATGATCAATAGGGATATTAGTAGAAGAGTATGTCATAGGGTTTCTGGCAGCAGAAGGGCTATAACCAGCAGAGTGCAACTGTCCTTCCATTACTAAGATGTCGTTATCTTGGTTATATGTGACAACTTTGGTACCTATTGTTTTGGCAAAGTCAGGGATCTCTTTTTTTGCCTGTGTTGCTGACTCCCTATATCTGGAAGTGCTACCTCCCTCCTTGTCGGGGTTCCATCACCAGGGGGAGCCATGGTGGTCATGCTCCATGGAACCACCATACTTCTTTAGAAAGTTCCCGTGTGTGTAAAGGAGGGGTTTGCACTAGCCATTGCCTGTATTGCTCTTTGGCTTGAGGATCTTGAGACAGCTCAGAGCAACTACCTCTCCCATGTATCAATAGGCCACATTTGAAACAGAGCAAAGGAAGTCTCTCATACATAAAGGAGAGCCAGTATTGTCTGTCACTGAACTTAAGGAAACGGCCTCTTGGTAGGGGATTAGTAATGTTAACTTCAACTTTGGTTCTTAAACAACTTCCCCAGCCATACCCCTCAGTGTCAACCTCGACTTCAAGAACTTTCCCCAAACCCGAGCCAACTAAGGCACCAACTTCTTTGTTCATCCCGGCAAAGGGAAGGTTATGAATTTATATCCAAAAAGGCTTAGATTGAAACTACACCTCTGAGGGAGATAACACCCCGTCAAACTCTTTCATGCAGATCAAGTGTCGATCAAAAGACCATGGCCTTCCATGCATCACTTTGCTTTTGTCTGAACATAGCTGAAACTCCAACAGAAACTTGTTGGTACCAAATTCCTTAAACGTGATCTAGCCCTCTGTGTTCCATGCCTTTGCCATTATTGTCTTGAAAGCTTCCCTATTTGCAGTTCTATCATTAAAAATCATTGCGAGAAGATAATGCTTCCCTTTGATATTGGATGATAAGACTACTCGTCTGGGAGAATGATCTCCTTTTGCTCTTCTTCCGTTAGTTTCAATGATTCCCAACATCGTATAATGTCATCTGTCATCTTGCCACGCCTCTACAAACTCAAAGCCTAAGAGATACAAGCTTTGTTAACGGACAAAGCAGAAAACCTCACCCTTCAAAGAGGAGAGGAGCCCTTAACTCGTGATAAATGTGATATATTCCTAAAGCCATTTCAAACATGTTATATTTGTTTGGAAACAAATTTAAAAAGTGTTTTCTGATGTAAAAATTACGATTATTTGAATTTTTAAAGATTATGACCATATTCTTGAAAATTTGAAAGTTGTAATTATTTGAAAATTATATGGATATTTTCGTCCATTGACAGTATTTTTAAAATTAAAATTACGTTCCGCATTATCTATTTTAATGATTTTTCTCAAACGTAATTTTTACCTTATTTGAGATTAAAAGTATTTTAATATATAATATCCAAACAACTTAATTTTTTCATTAAAGAGCTTTTAAAATTATTTAAGTACTATTTTTTAAGACTCTTACCACAACATCAAATAGGCCCTTATTATCTTTTTAAGTATTTTTTGGGCTATTAATGTCATTTTGGTAACATAGAGATATTTATTGCAATCACATTAATACAGAGGAATATTGAAAGATTTGAGAATATTACAAATTTAATTATAGTTATAGAAAATATTTAAAATGAATAAAAAATAAGAAGAAAGATAATATTTGAATGGTATATATAGAAAAAGAATAAATAAGATAATGTATGGTATTATAGATGTGACAATTTGTGCTTGCAGGTTGTGTTCGTGTCGTGTCAAATCATAAATATTAGACTATATGGATCAATCTGAACACGACCCATTTAATTAAATGGGTTAGACTCTAAAACCCTAACATGACACATATAAATAGCTAGTAACATAACACGACTCCCTTAACTCGTTTAATAATTAACTTTTATTGAGTTAATCTTGGCACAACCTGTTTAATCCACTTGGATAATAGATGAATTGTGCATAATTTTACTATTTAATTATGCAGTATTAATTTTTCTTTTTATTAGTCTAGATATATATTTATTTTTTCTCACTTTATTTTTAATTTTGTCTTGATCAAAAATTGAAGCGAGAAAAAATTGTATTTTAAATTTAATATGATGTTGAGCTGTGTCAGATTGGCTTCTATTGAAAATTGAAGTAGCAAAAAATAGAAGTCTTGAATGTAAAAGGAGTAGATAATGAAAAGAACAAAAAAATAAATTAAAGTAGCAATGGAAGCTGAGACGTGCAAGGAAGGTCCGGACACATAAGGTAAAGAGGCTGCAATTTACACGGAAATAAGAAGCGGACGTTTAACGTGAAGGAAAATGCTTGGGTGCCGCCTGAGTTTGATCGCCCGGGTTGACCGTTGGGAAATTTTTTTTTTTTTTTTAACTTAATAATTAAGAAAGTGATTTTAAGTGTATTGATGTATTTTTTTTTACTTAATAATTAAGAAAGTGATTAAAAAAATATGAAATAAAAAATGAAAAAAAAAAATTTTTTACATTGGGCGTTACGCCCAGCGTATATTTGGGACGGCACTGTAGCAGGACTCTTAACGTGAAAGAAAGAAAGAAAAAAATAAATAAAAAGAAGCAACGTCACAGACGGAAAAGTAATGTCATTGAAAATTAATAATATTATTTATAGGAGTGGACTACTATGTCGTTTGACCGACCGTTACTTTTTTATTTTTCTATATTTCTTTTCATATTTTTATAATATATTTAAATATTTTTAAAAAACAAAAAAATATATTAATACATTCAAAATCACTTCTTTAATTATTAAGTAAAAAAAAAAATTTGCCTAGCGGTATAATTGAGCAGTATATATTGGGCGGCACACTAGCTTTTTTCTTATTTATAAGATTAATTATTTTTCAATTATTTGTATTTAATAATCTAGTGTGCTTGCTTCGTATCAATTGAGAGATAGAATTTTTAATATGAGTTAATCATGTTTTTCTTATGATCTAAAATAATCTTAATCAGTTAAGAGCTTGATTTAATCTAATCTTTTTTTTATTTGTTTTAATAGATATAAGGATTTGATTTTATATTTTTGAGCGAAAAAGAATATACTTTAGATATTTTCTTAAAATAAAAAGATTTCAACGATGAAATTTTTTATAATAACAAGATTGATTTCTAGATTATCATGTAAATATTGGAGAAGAATCAATCATCATAAATATTTTACTATAAATTAATGAGGTGGATTCTAAAATCTTAGTTCATTTTCCATTAATAGTTTATTCATTGTTTAGATTAATTTGCATTTTTAAAATTTATTTTAATTCTTTTTATTGTGATTAGTTTATTAAAATAATAGTTCTTAACTTATTATTTTATTTTAAAACTAATCTTTCTGAACTAGATTAAAATTTATTTGATTTATATTTAATTTGTTTCCTACATTTTGTAAGTTCATGTGGGTTTAATCCCGTTCTTGCTAAATTATATTTTGATATGGTTCGTGCACTTATGAGTATAATTAAAATTTTACAACACGCTTAAATCCAATTTTTATGAATCGGTTGAGTTGATCATTGTATTTTTTTTAATTCAATTAATATTATGTCATATATAATACAAGGATAATGATATAGATTATTCACAATTACAATTGATAATAAATTATTTTATTATCAATATCCAAACCATTAATACATAAGAAACATAATATTTTTATAAAATAAAATTACATATTAATAAATTTTTTTAATAATTTAAGATATTAACCGGTAAAATACTAATATTAATATTTTATATGCGCAATAAACAAAGACATATAAGACTAAACATTTAGGCCTCGTTTGGTTTGGTGGATGAGATGAGACTTCTACTTTTCTAAATTTTTGTTTTATATAATCATTACAATTTTTTTAAATTATCACATAAAATATAATAAAAATTTTAATTTTTTAAATTTTAAAATAAAAATAATATTAAAATTTTATATTTTAACATTATTTTATTTAATTTTTAACTTTTATATCATCTCATTTGTATAATCAAAGAAGACCTTATAAAATTTAAAAATAGAATTTATTTGTGTTATGGGTTGATTGTGGATTTCAGGAATTGACCTACAATTGATCTGTCTATTTTATATCGTATTGATTTTGAATTTATGGATGGTGTTATATGTTGTCAACTCTAAAATTGTAATTAATAAGTAGATAAAAAATATAGATAATCCAATCGAGAATTTTCTTAAAAAAAAAAAAAAAAAGGGGCTGTGCTAGTCGGTTTTACTTCAAAAAAAAAAAAAAAAAAAAAAAAAAAAAAGAAGAAGAAGAAGAGGAGGAGGAGGAGGAGTCAAACAAAAAGTGAAAAGGATACTTTTATTTTTTTATGTAAATGCAATCATTTGCACCAAAAGGTAACTGAAAATATATATTAAAAGGAAAAGGGCAAAGAAAAAAATAAAAAAGTACCAAGAAAGGGTTGTTCCCAGTTCCCCTGCACTGATATTTTCAATGGAAACATAAATATCTTATAGGATCGGAACGAAATATCTTCTCTCAAACTGCTACAAAGATAAAAATCTGTCTCCAAATCTCTAAGCCCTCCCATCCAAATACCAGAAGAAAGAAAATGGCGATTGCTGCATGGCTTCCCCTTTACACCAGTCCCACTGCTTCAATCATACCAAAGAGTTTAAGCCCAAAAACTTTCGGTCCTTCCAACACTACTATAAGTACTACTGCTAGAAGGCCGTACGGTGTTTCTATGACGTGCAGAGCTTCCTCTTCGATCACGGACTTCGATCTCTACGATCTGCTAGGCATCGATAGCTCTTCAACTCACTCCCACATCAAAACGGCCTATCGTTTGCTGCAGAAGCGGTGCCACCCCGACATCGCCGGTCCGGCAGGCCATGACATGGCTATCATACTCAATGAAGCTTACTCTGTCCTCTCCGATCCAAATTCACGTTCGGCTTACGATAAGGTTCGTGTGGTGAATAAAATTAGCTTACCCTATTGTTTTCTTTCCATTTTATCCAAAATAACAAGAAGAAATAATTAATTAACAACAACAACAACGATGGTGATGTTGATATTTTATGCGGGAACTTTTGATTTGTTATCGTCTAGCATAGGTCGATCTCTTTTGATCTCTACCTAATTGAGAATCAGTAGTTTTCTCCGGTGTACAAAAAATAAGTTAGCAATAACTTAGCATCGTTAGAATATAGGACTTCTAGCAAGACAGAAACCCTCTTTTGATCACGGTAATTTATCATTATTTTAGTCAGACATATATAACAATTTGGAGTTATTGAAATGATTATACTTTTGACGCAAGTTTTGGTTGGTAAAGGCTTGGGAATTTTCTTGGCTCATAATCCGTCACTGCTTGAAAATATATGAAGAATTAGCTTTTGGAAAAAAGTGATCAGTCTGATTTCAGGGAACTTGGATTGATTCAAGAATAAACTCCTAGTTTAAAACAACTTAAAATTACAATTCCTCGGCTAAAAGTATTCCCAATTGTTTTAAATAATTATTACAAACCAAACAGCCTTAGAACTCTCCCAAACATGGCATTTTGAACAAAAGAAGCAACGTCAGGCTGTTTCGCTCAACCAGGGTGTCTACAGCTCGTCTAAAGAACTGGAATTGCAACTCTAGCTTGATCTAAACTCGAGTGAGGGTGGAGGGAACTCTAGGGTTGGCTATTTTTGTCTCTCTTGTACAACTTTCTTCCATTTCCAAGCACATCTTGTCTTCTAAGCTCCTCTATACCTTCAATAG
Organism: Carya cathayensis; assembly: GCA_011037825.1. Classification (NCBI taxonomy): domain Eukaryota; kingdom Viridiplantae; phylum Streptophyta; class Magnoliopsida; order Fagales; family Juglandaceae; genus Carya; species Carya cathayensis. Next base: position 470,288 of record QGSO01000335.1, on the reverse strand, counting down.
CCATGCCACCTATGTGACTACGTCAGTAATCTTAGAAGATATTGGGTTGGAAGAACATGGTGCCTAGAGTCCTAGAAATTTTCATATTCATGCAGAAAACTCAGTCAAGGTGCCAAGAGTTTTAATTTTGAAGTATGATGTATAAGAGATATTACCAGCTTGTAACAATAAAGCATAAACAGTGTACATTTCTCACTTCTCGTAGATTTCTAAACTTAGTAAACCCTTAAGCACGTTCATGTATGATAATCTACAATTTTATGAATACTGGAGCAATTCTTTATTAATTTTTTTAGAATCCGTTTTAACTTGAAATATATGGTGCAGGAGCAAGCCAAAATTGCAGGACTTAGGGGTTACACAGGCAAACCTCTATATTCAACATGGTTTGGATCGGAAACCGAACAAAGAGCAGTATTTGTTGATGAAGTAAAGTGTGTTGGCTGCTTAAAATGCGCCTTAGTTGCTGAGAAGACTTTTGCAATTGAATCAGTTTATGGAAGAGCAAGGGTTATCGCACAATGGGCTGAATCTGAGCACAAGATCCAAGAGGCCATGGAAGTATGTCCAGTTGATTGCATCTCGTGAGTATCTTATCACCAATTTTCTGAAGTAGCTCTTCTTTAATACAGTTTTGACACATACACTTGAAAATTTTCATTCAGTTGTAATGTAAGAAGCCATGGCCATCAGTTAACAAAATAGGATAACGTGTAAGGCACTTCATTTGCTGCTCTAGAGATCCACATTTCCACGAACTTACTTCGGGAATTTGAATTGAACTGAAAACTAGTAGTGGATCATGTTCTAGGAATTGAAATGGGTTGGTTAAGTTTGAAAGTGAGTAATGAAGAAACAAAATATAGCTTTTTCATTAAAATAATTTGATTGAATTGCTCTGGGTCAAACTCCGATTGATCTACCATGTCAGGCTATTCAAACTACTGTATTATTCAAATGGAGGCATAATCAAGCTCCTAAATTCATTTTCTTGATGTCATATGCTTGGTTCTACCAAAGGAGAGGTGGAGCTGGACTAGATTTATAAACAACCATAGCCGTTCGCTCATTTGTTAGCATAAACTTTAAGAGCAAACTGTCAATTGTAGTTTTTCATATTTTCAGTAAGCAGTATTTTTGGAGCAGTTAAGTGGAATCTAAAGCATGGCATTACCATTTAAGATGTTTGGTCACCACCCAAAGAGCTTGTCTCTGTCTTACCTCTCTGTTGTTGCATTCTAGCACAAGCCATGCTAAGAATTTTAGCTGAACTTGTGTACGAACAGATGGTGAAGCAGGGCCAAGTAAAAGCTGATATTTGTGATCTTTTCACTCATTTGGAATTTCTCTAAATTACTGAACTTGAGGGTGTATTTGGAGCAAGCCTTCAACCGCGCAGTAAGCTCTTGCAGTCCAGGATCATTGAGCGAGGCATGAAAATGTTCACGTTCCTTGGAAGGATGGGATAATAATTTAGGACAGTTCAAATAATTTCATCAGCAAACTTATATCCTAATATTTATAGGAAATACAGTTTCATTTTTATCTGCTTTAGCTCTTCAAAGACAGGAAATTAATAGGTACAAACAACAGTTTCAACAAATAAGCAGCTGGAATTTAGGATACATGGACATGATATAATCCCAAGTTGTTCTATTCCAGTGTGCCTAAATACATCAAGGAAGAACAAAAGAAAATGTGTCATCAGCTGATAAATATAGACGAAAGATAATGATCCCATCTCCTCATCTCATGTAATCTAATTCTGAATTTAGCAAAAGGTTCAAAAGTATATAAAATCAAGAACTTTAATGTAGACATCAATGATCAAACACACAATATGAATATGAAGAAGGATATGTTGTAATAGTTATAATTTTATATTATTCATCTATATTACATATAGTCAGAAACGACAGGAATTTCTTTCATTTATATACATGGTACATCTTCTTTGCGTTTAAGTTAGTATCTTTTCTTAGTGGCTAAGTTAATTACAGGATTGTGAAGAGGTCGAACCTAGCAGCTCTAGAATTCTTAATGTCGAAGCAGCCTCGTGGGAATGTAAGGGTGGGCATGGGTCATGCAGCGGGAGCACGTGTCTCAAATATCTTTGTAGAAGTTGAAAAATTCCAGACCAGATTCCAGGAAGCAATGGAAAAGACTTCAACACAACGTCCCAAGGTTGGTTCCCACAGTATGCGGGCTGTCATCTAGCATGCATGGAGTTTTAGTACAATTAAACAGAGAATTAGCAGTGGCTAGTCTGCTAGGTTCATAGTGCCTTTACAATTCTCTTGTTTTATCTATGTTGCGTTTTCCCCCTCTAATTTCTTATTTATTTATTGTTTTCCTCTTTTCTAGTCCAGAAAGTTGAGCTACACAAGGGCGGAAGCGATATTTCCTAGCATAAACACCACAAATTAGGTGAATGCAGGATGCGCATTGATAGCTGAAAACTACTAATTATAATATACTTGTTTCAGGAAACAGACCTCCAAAGAGATGCAAGAATGTCAGCAATTCAAACAATCAGATCTATCTCAAATTGGTTATACTGGCAATCACCTACTGCAGGTGGATCCACATCAGAGTCCCAGCATTATCTGACATATGTTTCGAGTAAACCTACCGAGCCACACATCAATAAGCTAAGAGAGGCTGCAGCTGCTAGAAAGCAGGCAAGAGAGAGGGCAGAACCCACACGCCGAATCACATCAAACTATATATACAGTGAGGAGTATTGGATTCCTTCAATCTATGCTCTTCCAGCCTCAACCCAAGAAGACTCTAACTCTGCAACTAACTCAAAAACTTTACCTACAAAAGACATGGACACAGATAATAAAGGCTACAGAGTACATGACAACAAGGGAAAGAAGCCCATAGTATGGAGAGTTCCAGTTGTAGCAGCTGCGGTTGCTGCGGTTATAGTTCGTCTACAAATTGGAGAAGTAGCTAGTGGTGGATTAAAGGAACATTTGGGCGGCTCTTTGGCACTGGACATTGTTAACAGCTCTTGGTTGCCGGGGATCTTAGCAGGGATTACATGGTATTTCATTGGAATAGCAATATTTGAACTTGTGGAAGCTATTCAAAGTAGACAAAGGCCATAGGGGAAGAAACTTTAGCAGTTATATGGTAAATGTGAAAGACATTTGTATATGATAATACAAGTACGAAATTGATGTATGATTATCTCAAAAGAAACTGACAAAAAAAAAAAGAAATGATTTGGAGTAAGTTCTCCCCAATTGTTCAATCATTGTTCCATCTGTGAAATCCTTTTCATTTTTCATGGGAACGAATCTAGGCAAGTAAATATTGTTCACACTTCACACGCATATGTTGCAGGGTAAATAGGCCAAATTTTAAGTTTTTCATATGTGGAGGCAAGCGCCAAGTAAGAGCAAATGAAATTGCCATATTTCTTCTTCTGACAGGATTTTCTGGAAAATATTAAATTCTTAATAAATATTATGAGATTAATTTTTTAGGTCTATCTTTCTCCTAGTCTAGGCCATAAAAAATTTGGATATGCAGTCCATTTTAAATAATATTGTTTATCCAGACCCAGTTTTCTTTTCTTTTTGGTTTTTCTTTTTTTTTTTAAACTTGGTTTGGGTTAGACCTAGGCCAGAACCCGCATTTCAAAACCCAAATCTACCCAGTCCAAGTCGAGTATGAAATAGTTAAAAAGATAATTCGTTGTTTCTATTTTATTTATTTTGAAATAAAATATATTGTGACGCCCCCAAATCCCCACGCACGGACACGGGAAAATCGAGACGTCCGGATGGTGATAACACAGGTCACCATCCTATCGACGAGTGCCGAGTGTGTGTAAAAGCAACAAATGTGCACGAAGAAATACGCAACGGATAGCAAAGACATAAACTAAGTACCAGAATTTTTCTTAATTTAATACAAAGCTGTTTAAAGCATACATAATAAATTTAAACGCGTAAATAAAATATAACATGTTCAATACTATTAAATCCAAATATATAACATCAAAACATATACAATTAAAATCCATAGATAAGCACTTCAACTCAAAACTCCGGCGGAGCCGCATCCTCGGGCTCAGCCTCCTCATCTTCCTCGAACTCTGCACCAAAAACTACGGTACCAAAAATGGTGCCGCAGGTAAGTAAAATCCAAACACCACTAGATAAAAACATATTAAAATTCAAACAATATGAATGAGAGAATGCCAATGCATAAAACCCATAAACCATATTTTTCCACGCACGCCAAAAACCCATTTGGTCCAAACAAAACCTTTAAAACCAGTTCTCGCCATTATCCCAGATAATGGCCTAAATCAATAAACCACCATTTTCCCAGAAAATGGATCACAAAGCCTTAACACATCCTCGCCATTTTCCCAGAAAATGGCCCGTATCCGAAAACCATAAAACCAATCCGATTATGCATGCACCATGATCTCCCCTAGGGATCATCCGCACACTCTGGCTCTGTGCCACACCGCAGGTAACGACTACGCGTGTGACACCTACACGAGCGATGCCCAGACTCGCGCCCAGCGCGTACCTGGCCAGGCCATCCTCTAGTCCCCGCCACTCTAGGGACCACGGAGTCGACACGACAGCGTTACCGTATCGTGCGATCCGGTCGTCGCCCAGCGACAACCCAGGGGATGTCACTCAGTTTTATCCGCTCCCGAATGACCAGAGGAGCTCCACCGAGATAATAACACATCCCGGCTTGGGCTCGTGATACGCACGCAACCGAAAATCCATTTACACATGTAACACCATTTTCAATAAAAACACATGGACATGAATGCACAATGCAATGCAATAAAATCACACAACTAAACCAACATATTCCAAACATCAATATCAACCAACAATCAACTCCTTCCTCAATTCCAACCGACACCCGAACTCCTCGAACTCAGTCCGGAATCAACCAACCAACCAGATAATTTATTGTAAGAGCAAAATATATTTAAATCTAAAAGTAGAGTTTGGAAAATACTTACAGAGCTAAGGTATTTTTCGAAAGCTCGCGGCGTTGCAAACGGCGGAGGAAAAACAACGTAACAGTGTATTTTACACTGTGGCCGTGGGTAATAAATTACCCACTTTCGAACGGGGACAAACCAAGGCACGAAATTGATAGGGAATGGCCTTGAGATATTTATGAAGCTAAAGGAAGTGAGCTTTGGCCGTGGGTGGGGTGGAAAGGGGTGGAAGTGCAAAAAGGGGCTGATCGGAGTTGAGCTCGTGCGAGCTGCTCCGGCAACGGATCGGGGCCGAAATTAGGTGGGTTAGGACTGCAAGAGGTAGGGGAAGAAGCTGTGAAGAGATGGTGGCCGGAGGTGGTGCGACGGCGCCGGAATCGGTGAAAAACCGTGTGGCTTGGAGGAGCTCGTGGTGGCTAACGGTGGCTCGGATGGAGATGAAACTTGGTGGGGATGTTCACCGGTGAGAGGGGAAGAAAACTGGGTGGGTGGTGTAGGCCACGCCGCCGGCGAACGGCGGTTCTGGGCGGAGAAAGAAATCGGCAACAAGGGTGGAAAACAGAGCAGGGGCAGCAACTTCCAGGGGCTCGTGGCGGCTAACGGCTGGTTCGATGGCTCTGAAAATTGGTGGAGATGAACTCTGGTGGGAGGGGAAGAGAATGGCGGGGGTGGTGTACGACACCTCCGCCGGATGGCGGAGAAACGGGCGGTCAAAGTAGGGGCGACGGGAAGGAGAAGAGAAGGGGAGAGGGCTCGTGTGCGCACGGGGAGAGAAGGAAAAAGAAGAAGAAGAAAAGAAAGAAAGAAGAAAAGAAGAAAAAGAAAAGGAAAAGAGAAAAAGAAAAAGAAGATAAAAGAAATGAGGTCCAATCCTTACTTACGGGATCCAGAAACTGTTCCGCCGAAAACGATATTAAAAACATAAAACGACTAAAATAAATTAAACACCACATCAAAAAAATAAAAACCAACTAAAATATATTAATTTAAAATAAATAAACCAATATATTAATTAAATTAAAAACACTCCTTCAGTGAAAATACACGTAAAAGCGGGTCATCACATTTATTTTTTTTGTTTTAATTTATTTTTATTATTATAGACAATGTTCAATGCATTAGTATTATGGTTTTCAATGTGACTTCTTGAAAACACTTTGATAAAATATAGACTTTTATATAGAAAAAATTATGCTTTTTTCTTGAAAACTTGTAACATATAAAAAAAGTTATGCTTTTCAACATTATTTTTTTCTTGAAAAAAATTTAATAACATATAGGCTTTGTTAAAAAATAAAAACGGGCACAACTTGGATTCATCTGGGTTCTGTCAGGTCATAATGCGGGTTGGGTTCTAGCTTAGTTTTGAAACTTGATTTATGGGCTAGGAATACCCGGGTGAACAGTCTTAATTTTAAAGCACAAATAAGATGATTTTAAAGCAAAAATTGTGAAAATTCTAATTTTTCAAAAATTACATTTTGTTCCCTTCATTAATTATTACATCTCTTTTACAACTTCCAATCTTCCATGCATGCTAGATTTTAGGTATAGCTTCATGGCCTCGTTTGCTTTCGTAGATAAAATACAAAACTTCTCAAGATTTCGTACGATAAGATACTTTGTGAAAGCAAACACACATTGAAATAAATCTCATCTGAACTCACTTTGTCTCTCATTTACTCAATAATTTTCACTGATTTAACCATACACAGACGCAACAGTGTCCACTAACCCTTCTCGCATTGACCATCTCTCTCATGTTGCCCTAACTCAGATATGTAGGTCTCACTTTTAGCAACAAAGCCTGCACCATTTATTTGCTTAGCCGTGCAAATCTCCTCCCTCATCCAGTTTTGTGCTTGACCAAGTGGAAGAACAGTGGCATCGTGTGGGTTGCCTCTGCATAGAGTGGGTTGTCTCCGCCATTCCTAGCCCCGATAAAGAGATTCTCTTTCTAGGCTCTGCACATGCGCTCTGGCTGTGCAAAGCCATGTGAATCTCAATTATTACCTTGCAGAAGAACTAGACTACTTCAAAACAACTGATGGTCTTCTCCTCTTTCAACAACAATTGCCTCGCGTGGGTTTTCATGGCTGAGAGTCGTCTGCCCTTTGCAACAATAGTGTTCTCACATGGGTTTTGTGAAGATTTTCCCAATTTCCAGCCCATTCATATGTATGTGTTGTAAAAGAGGAGGATTTAATTATAAGATTATAAAATGATAAAGTTAATTACAATCTCTTAATTAATAATCATTAATAAATATTTAGTCTTTAGCACCTTATACTTTATCATATCCAATTAAATTTGTTGATCTGACAAATTTTAAGTAGTTGTATATATTACTCACTTAAAATATGTAAAATAGCAGTGTGACTAGTGATAAAAAAATTTATATTGACGAAAATCATTAATGTTTTATGATTTAACCTAATAATTTTATTTATTAATTTGAGGTATGTTTGTATAGATTTCATTCTTGTTTTCAATTTTCTTGAAATATATAAAAGCTTGTTTTGACTATAAATATTGCTTTTTTTTTTTTGGATAGCTTACAAAGTTATTTACCATTCAAACTTCAAATGGAATTTATACATACTGTTCAAATGAAAATTATCTTGTTTGAACGAGTATTAGGGACAATATTTTCATCCCAAAAGCTCAAATCTGTTTGAACACATTAGACTGTATAATTAATTATTATACATAATTCAGAAAGTCCTAAACAATTGATAATAGAAATAACGGTCCATTTAAAAGTTTGATTAAATAGTCCATAAGAATAAACATATTGATTTAGCTAAAAAGAAAAACATCATCTGCAGCAGTACCGTGTACTTGGTCATTCAGAGTACTTAAAATTAAGATAAAAAAAGTCTTTAATCAATAAATGTAACCAAAATTGATTTAGAAAATTGAATACAGTAAAAGTAGAATTTAATTACCATTAATACCAATAAAGATTAAGTTAGTTCTGATATCAACTTATCCTTATCCATACTCTATCAGTCATCGGCAACTATACTAGGGTTCACAATTACATATGTGAAATGACAAAAAAAAAATTATAAATTAAATAGATTTATGAAATAATAAAAACAATTAAATAATCAATAATAATAATAAAAACAAGTAAAATATACTTACCCTCTTCAAGCCTATAGCTTTTATCATCAATGCCAATGCTATCTAGTCCAAGGGGCGTATCACTAATCCAGTTCTGTGTGCAAACAAGGGCCTTCACGGTTGACAGTGACAATGAAATCCGGAAAGCATCCAACACTCGACCTCCAATGCTAAACGCCGACTCAGATGCAACCGTAGTAATATGAATGGCTAGCACATCTCGGGCAATACGAGAAAAGATTGGATACTTGGTGGAATTAGCCTTCCACCAAATTAATATCTTTAATGCAGGACTAGGTACCTCGACCTCTTTCATAAAATACCATTCAACCTCCAAAGTACACCCCATAATATTTTTCGATTCTACGAGTTGATGATACTCATTCATAACGTCGTAATTTCAACAGCGTCGACGCAATGCTCCATCTGGGCTAAGGTCATTGGAGGGAGGTGTCAAAATCAAGTGAGGTATCCACTACAGATGAAAGCTGTCCACTATTTTTGTAGTGGTTTGTACAAGTCATCGAGATCAGTTTTAAGCGCTGTAATAAATGATGCAGCCTTCATTGCCCTGAGGACGGAATTTGCCCAATATTCTATCACGACCAACTTGATTCGGTGGTCAAAGATCACAGCCACAAAGAGTAATCTATTTATCTTCTCAACTTGCCCCCAATATTTATTATATTTGGTAAGCATTCTCTGAGCCATACCAGATAACAGTCCGTTAGGGTCATCACAACCATCTTCCAAGTGGAGGTGTAGTGCTGAGATCTGACTGAACCACAAGTTTGTAGTCATATATGCGGATCCAGATATTGTCATAGTAATGTCATAAAAAATCTGCAAAAATGTGACAAAGAATCCCACACTCATCCAATCATGTGTGTCTGGCGGACAGAGCCCCTTTCCTGCAGGCTGTAGCAAAGCATACTTAAGGCCACCATCCTCCACCTCCATCCGCTCAAACACTTTTGGGTACTTCTGTGCCACATCCAACATCATGTATGTAGAGTTCCATCGAGTCGGAATGTCCAAGTACAACGTCTGTGAATGTTTTATCCCAAGCTGTTCTTCTATTGTCTTGAACTTTTTAAGCCTTTAGGGGGAAGCCCTCACGTACTGCACAATGTTGCAAAATTTTGTAATGGAATCGTCAACCTCTTTTAACCCCTCAGTAACAATCAGGTTGATTATGTGAGCACAACATTAAATATAGATAAACTCATGGCCACGAATGACATCATCTCTCACCCTCGTATTTCGCTTGAACCATTCAATTGTAGTATCATTAGCACTGGTACTATCAACTGTAACGCATAAAACTTTCTAAATTCTCAAATCTTTCAAATAATCATCCATCTCTGTCCCAATTGATGCACCCTTATGATCATTGATTTTTTTTAATCCAATAATCCGTTTTCTTAAAGTCTATGAGCTGTCAATGTAGTGTGTTGTGATACACATGTAGGAAACGTTCTATATAGACGTCCATGTGTCAGTCATAAATGAGACTCTTTGGCCAGTGGTCACAAACATTTTTCTCATCACAGCCTTGTCTTTTAAATGCTTTTTCATACAATCTCGCATCATTGTATACCGTGATGGCAATGGGAATTATGGCTCAATGAGTTTGATAAACTTTCGGAACCCTCTTTTCTCGACTGTAGTAAAAGGCATCTCATCTTCAATTATCATCTCTGCAAGCGCATATCTCAACATCTTCTTACTGTATTGAGGGGTGACCATTTTCTTAAGTTGCGTACCATCAGTCGCAGTAGAAATTTCGTAACTAAGCTTAGTCTGATCTTTGGCCGCCAATCCCTTGGCTATCTTATACCTCTGGCAACCATTTAGATGTGATATCAAACAAGCAGTGCCTTATTTATTTGAATGACATCTAACTTGTTGGCCACAATGGTTGCAAGCCGCCTGCTGTTCATCGGGATTACCGTCAAACTTGGTGAAATGTTCCCATGTCCACAACTTTTTTTTATTTGATCGTGGTTGTGGTGGCTTCACCAAATGGAGGTGGTACATCCGGCTCATCCCCAATAGCCATTTCCTCCTCCTTATTAAATGTATCCTCATCTTCTATGTCTACCGGGAGTGAGAATTGACTACTTGCACACAAATTTTGTGTTCTGGAAATGGGTCTGGATCTTGGTGCTGGGGACGAAATTGTGGTATCCTAATCCTGTTCTGGAGTCCCATATGGTTTCACATCCATATCTTGAAATCTGACACATATATATAAACATCAATACTTAATCCTCATATATATATATAATTATGTATATATACTTAATGCATAGACTGATTGGCATAACTTAGTATAATGAAGGTTTCCTTGATCATATCTTGATGAAGTCTTATGTTCAAAAGTTACTATAGATCTTAACATAACACCGCGAATCACGCTTGCAAAAACACTGAAACAAGAAATCAACATTTGATCAAATTAGCCTTATTTGAAATGTAAAATAAATTGAAAGGTAAAATACATTTGGTTGGTAGTCTCTTTTAGGTTTGTACCATTTGATCCACGAGGTTTTTTGTACCATGGGACTAAACATGGGGTTTTAAACTAATGGTGCTTAATTAATTGAACTGGCTTTCCTTGATAGAACTATAAAACTAACAGCTTTCTGTTTAGTACTTAAAATGGAAACTAAACATGAGACACAAACACACAGATGCTATGTATCTTTTCTAATGATACATCCACTTTGAAATGAACCTTAACTTAGCATTAGAGAAAAATATTTTCTAATGATATATCTTTTCTAAACATGTTTATTAATGAGAATTTCATATTTGCATACTGCTCTGCTTTGCAAACAAGTACGATTTAGTCATAGGTGTAGGGTTGTTTTTTCAAAATAAAATGTTTGACAAAGTGAATACTAAACAGCCTGTATCTATTTAAGAAAAGCATATAGGGCATGACCTTTTGATTAAATAAAGAGAATTGGTTGGCTTCACTTCTTTACGATGTCATCATTTTCACTAACAAATATGCTGGCATGAAGAATAGTACGACCCAAAATCTATTTCAACTCCAGTTCTATCTCAAACTCTTAAAGTTAGGCATGTCAACTACGTTATGTGTGATCATATAGTTTTAACATATACAATCAATTTTGAAAAAGAAAATATAGAATGAAGTAGAGCAGACGCAATAAAGTACATAAAGACCATAAAATAGATAATTAAAAATAAAAAAAGGCCAACATTTTCCGCACCCTCACTGTTTGAATGGCTGCTCACAAAAGTTCTTAACTCTCTAATTTTCTACCAAACAAAGAGTTTTTCTCTTTTTTCTGGTGATATTAATGTTGGTTGCAAATCCTCTGCTACCATTTACACTAGTATCGAACCTGTGCTCTATTTGAATGTTTAAATTAAATGTTCTTGACTATTGGGGGACGTTTTTAATGAATGAGAAGCTTAAGACATAAGATACATATAAATAGAGTTTATGTGGCTTCTTCTCATTGGAATGTAAACTAAAGATGGCATTGAGACAATTTTGGTATAGTCTGAAGATCTCATAGCATATATATATATATATATGAGTAAACTATCTCCTCCACATGCATAATCAGAGGGTTTAGATGCACTAGCCAATAGAAAAAATCTCACTTTTTTTACATGGTAACAAAGCACAAGAATGTCACTTTTACAGCATGCATGCAATAGATCAGTTCAGTAGGGCATGCAATGCAACGCAAAGCAGTGATTCCCGACAAACCTCACTGCCATTCAACTCTAGCACTCATTTTTTCTTCCCTCTCAATTGTTTTTATTTTTGGCTCCTCACTCATTCCTCTTATTTCAATTTCTTAATAGTTAGTCCATCAATTCAAATACGCCAATAATTTAAAAAAAAAAAAGAAAAAAAGAAGAAGAAGAAAAGAACATCATGACAACTTGCCACTTTCCTTTCTATGATCTCCCTCTCTTTTCAATCCTCTCAATGTCTATATAAAGATAAACTTTTTAAAGAACTAGTATTTCACACCCTTTCCTAAAACCAGATCAGTAAAAAATAAAATGTAATATTTTTTCTTTTTATTTTTCATCTATCAGTTATAATTAAATGAAAGTATAAATTATTAAATTTTAGTAGTTTGGATGTACATGTGTGAATTTTGAGAGTGCAAAGATCAATGAGAGAACTCCAAATAATTACTTGGAGATACGAAGTGTATAATTTATTCAATAGAAAAAAAACAAATTGTATGTAAAAATAACTAAACTATGTAAAACAACATATCTTGTGATGGACCCTTTTAATTTTTTGTGTTACAACTTACCTCTATGATTATTTTATAAATTATAAGGACTTCAATCAAAGATACAGACCAATATATATAAAACAACAAGCAAACCAGACTGATCCACGATATATATATATATATATATATAATAGAGAAGAATGATTAAAGCCCAAACAATGGGAATTCTTAATTCTTTTACTATAACTGCTTCTTCTTTTCACTAGTTTATTTTTTTTATAGAGTTATTACTCTAACTTCTTCTATTAAATTATAACACACGCCTGCAGAAATTAAGGGTGTTTAACACTTTACAGAGTACAAAACAATAATATTGTCATATCACTTTTGAGGATTTTCCCAACTTAGTTTATTGAAGTTGTTAGTCTGTGTTTATTTACACTTATATGGAGCATGATTTGAGTCTTTGAGATGGTTGCTAATGAGTCTGTGTTTATTTTTTTTTTTTGTTTATGACATTTCCACAAACACGTAGCGCTCAAAGTCCAAAGTCACAAACTTTAACAAAAGAAACATCAGAACCCTCTTTTCTTCAATACATTCGTTGATTTCATTCATACAATTAATTATTCTACACAATCCAATTTCCAATTTGAATAAGAAATAATATAAAAAATTCAGAGTAAATTCCTAAATTTAAAATCCTAAAATTTAAAATTACCAATTGAGAAAAACTGGGGGGAAGAAGGCACTGTGGGGATGACAACGTTAAGCAATCTACAAAGGAATCCTGCTTAGTCGTGGGCTATGGCATCGTGCGGCGTGAGAGGGCACGGTGAGTCTGTGAGAGGCTGAGAGTTAAGGAGAGAGAGACTAAGAGTGACCGAGTGAGTAAGAAAGAGGGGACAGAATGCATTTGGTGGTCGTATATTTAAAATGGTGTCGTTCCCATTTAAATGGAATGACATCGTTCCAGTCAATAGTTGAAAAAATCAAAATTTGGGGTTAGAATTAGGAACCAGTGGGGCTCCAATTCCGACTTCGACTTTTGTTACAGAGTCAAAATTACTCCGATTCCTACTCTGATTTCAGAACACTCCGATTCCATCGGAGTCGGAATTAGAGCAAGAATCAGTCAGAATCGGAGGGGTCAAAATTTTGCACACCCCTACTGTTAAACATATATATTGTTGGTAAAATCTTAGGTCAGGTCAGAGCAAGTTAATTTTGTTTACACTTGTTTCAGCTAAACGATGAGCACACTAGATATTTATGTTTATAAGAATACATGTCTACACTTGCTCCAGCCATATTGTTTCATACTCTGAAAATTGGAGTGACCTGTTGCTTCCTAGATATATGGCACATAGGATTTTATTATTTCAAAATGATGTCAGCTTTAATAGCCACTTTCTATGTTCTGAAACTTTGAATATCTTTTTTTTGTTTTGTTAGTGTTACTACCTATGCTTCTCTAGCCTATCTCGCCGTTGGCAGGTATGGCCCACTTTCCTCATAGTTTAATATTTCACAGCTTCTCATGTTTTGGCTATCATTCATGCATATTACTTACTGAAATTCTCCACATAGTCAATGGATCATGTAGATCCATCTGTAACTAATTCGTGAAATTTTTACTTTTGTTACACACGTCGAATGTATACATCTTTTATGTCATATATTAGCTTTTTCACATGGATGATTCGGGAATTTCACACACTGATCATGAGTTATGGGCGGATGGAATGGAGGACATTTTTATTGAAATGTTGTACTCCGATGCCCTTACTGGTGCACTAAAGGCCAGGAAGATTATAAGTAGGGACCACGTTTCATATGCTATACTCCTTACGGTTCTGGGCGTAAGGGCGTATGATGCGAACCAAGTGAAGGGAAATATTCATAGGCTAAAGATGATGCAATGACTTTTCATCGACCTAATGAGCCAAACTGGTATGGGATGGGACCTTGATTCAAAAACAGTTATAGGAAGTGACGAACATTAGGCCAATGCCATTAGGGTAAGAAAGCTCTAGCCATTTTTAAAGAAAATATTATACCACACTTGTGCTACTGTCTGTATGATGTGTTCTTATATTTTATGTCGTCTTAACGAGTCTCTATTATATAGATATTGAAATATTTGGACTAGGCCAAACCACAAGTGAAGAGGTTCTAGACCTTGGGCTACCCAAAGTATGTGGAGCTTTGCACAATTTTTGGTGCTTCAGTTGCCACTAGTACACTCCATCATGCGTCTACCGAACCACCTCCAATGTCAGACGACGAGTGGCGTCTTGATGCATAGATGCAACGTCAGGGCTCCACATTAGGCATGTAAGCCAGTGAGGATTTTCAAGTAGATGGCATGGCGCAGTTTTCCATGGGCATGGGGACACCTTCATCAGGACCATCAAGTCGATCAAGCAACCAAGTAGATCAGGACATATTGAACTGCCTTGATGCGATCACACATTCTTATGAGGCACAACGGAAGTGCTATAAGGGTAGAGCTGAGTCATCAAGAGGAAAGCGTAGTAGAGGATCGAGACCCACCATGGTTAGCGATGACGGTTCGTTTGCTCACTATGTGGCATTGTTACAGACACTTCAACCTCCACTACCAAATGAAATTTTTTCCCGGGCATTCAATCGCTTACTTGATCCCAAGGTTCAGCGAGGCTTTCTGGCCATGGATGATGTGCATAGGCGAGCGCGGGCTATGCATAGTTGATACTGTATTGCTTATCCATTATGCTGACATTGTGTAAATTGCTATGTTGAGATGTTATTTCCTATTTCCATTGCTATATATTATTATACAATTAATTCAAATAAGTTGCTATAAACTTATTTGATTTGAAACTTGTGGACTTGGTGGTCTTATGTTAATTGTTAATGTTTATTGACATTTAGACATTGTGGACATTATTATTTTTGGTTAACTGTTAATGTTATTAATTTATTGCCGATGTATGACTTTTATGTATGTCTACAAATAGTACGTGCTCCAATGTTAGAGAATGGATGATGATAATATTTTACCTGGAAGTCTACTGACACACGAACGTCGAGAGCGAACATGTTAGCTATTGGACTGAAGGGAGTAATAGTGATGATGGGGTCGATCCCATAGAGGAAGTAGATGTTGTCAACCTAATTAGGATCTTGACCTCCTGATGGGTAAGGAATTGCCCAATGCCACAACATAATATAGGCCTTTGTGGAGATCAATATATTATACAAATTTTGAATAGACATCCTGATAATTGTAAGGACTTGTTCTGCATGGAGGTACCCACATCCCACGCATTATGCACATTGTTACGTACGAATCACTTGTTGCTTGATTCTAGAAGATTAGTGATGGTGGAGGAATCTCTGGCTATATTTTGCGTGCTTGTGGGACACACATGCCTAACTCATTGTTGGGGACAAGTTTCATCATTCGACACAAACAATTAATAAACACGTGAGAAGGGTGATAAATACACTATGTGAGCTTGAGAGACATTTGATTGTGCTAACACACAATGACGGTGTGCACCCCTATATCTCAAGCAACCACTGAAATTTTCCTTGGTTTTGGGTAAAATATCAAAATCAAATTTCATTTTCAAAATAAAATTGGAGTTAACTTCATTTAATAAGATTGAGACCATAAAAAATATATCTAAGGTAGTTGTTTATTAACGATTTTATTTCAAACTTGATAGGGATGCATTGGTGCAATGGATGGCACCATGATGGAGGCGATCGTACCAGGCTGAGGTACGTGAGGCATATCAAAATCAATTGGGGCCAATTACCCAAAATGTACTGTGTATAGTTGATTTGAATATAAAGTTTACATTTGTATACACTAGATAAGAGGGATTAGCGCATGATGCTAGCATCTTCCACCATGCGTGCAATGATTCATCTGCCCATTTTCCATGGTCACTCGAGGGTAAACATCTTATATTTTTCCCAATATTTACCCTTGGAAGTGATTTGTTTTTCCCTTTTATAAATATTGAACTGTGTGCTTTGGATTTAAATGGATCCCTCAGGTCAGTATTATCTTGTCGATTCTGCTTTCCCATGTATTAAGGGATTTTTGTCCCTATCCACGAGAAAGGTACCACATAAGTGATCGTCACAACCAGTGTAAATTTTGGGAGTATAAAATTTACTTTAATTACCGCCATTCATCAATTCATAATATCATAGAACGCACTTTTGGTGTATTAAAGTAATACTTCAAAATTTTGAAGTTAATGCCTGCATATTCGGTTGGGAGGCAAGGACTTATTGTTACAACATGTTGTGTGATGCATAATTTCATTAGAATGGTGACTCCCAATAACTGGATATTTCAAAACTAGAGCAGGGTGGAGCTCCCTATTATGGAGAGTGAAATTGGTGACAGGGCATCCTTATCTCGTAATGTGGACACAACACCTAAAGTAGGCCAAGCTATGGCTGCAATAAGAGATAAGATTGTCATTCCTATGTGGGCAGTTAGGGGTGGCTATTGATGGTGTAATTAAAAACTTAGCATATGTGTAATATAGTATTTTTTTGCGATGGTGTACTTAGTTATTTTTCCTATAGGTATTTCATACGTTCCAAAAATTAATATTGCTACAATTGATACTTTCAATATTAATATTTCATGACACTACTTGATTTTGAAATGACATATATATAACGTAAATAAATTGTGTAATATGAATTTAATATATAGAATATTGAAGCATCAAACAATGATGAATTCTAGAATTATCAAAACAGGAAGTAGACATGAGTTTTTTAATTTATCACATGTCTACCTACTTTGAATGTGGATTGGAGTTTCTCTCAACTGCTCTTGGAAGGGCCTCAAACCCTACTCAACATGAAAATTTTGAATTATCGTTCGAGCGAATTATCGAGCGAGTGTCAAGCGCAAGTTATACTCCATGAGTCGCTGGAGCATCGAGTCAAACAGTTGTTGAATGAACTCTTTGTATGAGTTACGCTCAAGTGCTATGTTGAGCGCACTTTCTATATGAGATTTGCTTGAGCACAATGTCATGCAGGTGTCGAACGGATTCTCTATATGAGTTATGCTCGAGAACCATATCAAGCGAACTCTCTGTATGAGTTTAGCTTGAGTGCAATGTCATGCACCTATTGAGCAAACTCTCTATATGAGTTTTGCTTGAGTGCCATGTCGAGTGCACTCTCTGCATAGTTATGCTCAAGCGCAATGTCGAGACTTGTGAAAACAAACGATCGAAAAAATCATACAATAATTGGTGGACCTACTCAACTTTACCAAATCCTACAAAAAATGGTCAAAACAATCTACTCTCATCTCAATTCACATATCCCAATAATATTCACAAATATTTAAAAAAATCTCATCTCATCTAATTTGGGAAAATAAACGAGGCAATTTTTATCATGTTTTATATAAAAAAAAATCCTCCATAATCAGGTAAACCAATTTTTTTTGTTGCTACAAACAATTGTTCACAATTTTTAGTGATCATGTAAAGAAAATGCTAAAAAATAATAAAGGGACTCTTTAAATTATGTTTATATTAAAAATATTTTCTGATAATATAAAATTATTGAGAATTTTTTTTTAATATAACTGTTTTTAGATTTAGTAAAAATGGTAGCCCCTTGAAAATATATTTGAATTGGAAAGATTTCGAAATATTATAAAAGTATTGGGATTTGGGATCTTAAAAAATTTATTTGACAAAAAATTTTTTTATACGTGTATATTAGATTTTGCATAATTCTTTTAAGAGAAAATAATGCAAAAAATTAAATGAGGCAGGATTGGGCTTGCCCATTTAGATTTTTTTTTTTTTTTTTGCAAAAATAAAATTAAAAGAAAAAGAGTAAATTTATGTATAGTCATAAATTTCGTATATTCGTTTTGAAAATAAGTAAGTTTTATTATTAAAAAATTAATTTTTTTAATATAAATATCCTATTAAATTTTTTATATATAAATTATTTATTTATTTATTTTTAAAATAATTATATGATGGTTACATATTCATTTCCGTAAATATCATTTATTAACATAATTTCTTAGAAAAAAGTTAAACAAATAAAAATAGAAAAGGAAAAATGAAAACCACCAATTGGCCGTAAACTCGCTCATCTACCCCCCAACTCCAAAGAGCTCTCAGGAGTAGACAGGCGTAACCGGAGCCCCGGAAACAAAAGAAAAGAACAAGAAAAAAAAATCTTCCTCCTCTAAGCTCAGCTCACCTCGCCGGTCTCGGAGGAAAATGCTGGCTCGCCTCGTCGCCAACCGTCTCCTCGAGATCCGTCATATTTTCCGTCAGGTCCTTATTCTCTCTCTCTCTCTCTCTCACTCTCTCTCTCTCATCCAATCACATCGCTCTGTTTCGGTTTTGAGTCTTCCTATTTTCACTGCAGCCGTTGTCGTCGCGATCCTTCTCTACTGCTCTCAACTACGTGAGTCACTTACTTCCCAATCACTTCATTGCACGAATATAATTACTTAATCTTTATGCTGATTTACTTAATCAATTGCCAAATTTTTTTTTTTTTTGATAAATTATTCAATTGTCAATTTTACTAGTTTGATAATTGAGTGGAAGGTTTTTTTCTTGAATATTGGATGAGCAGCACCTTGACTCTCCGGATAACAACCCGGAACAGCCATGGGAATTCACTGATGTAAACAAAGAGAAGGTAAAATTGTGAAAGTACATGAGATAATTTTTCTGTCGTTATTTTGGTTTTGTTTTCTTTTGTGTGGTTTTGTATTATATAAAAAAAATCTCTATTTTCCCGTATCTGTATCAGTTGAATAACGCCAATTTGTTTGTAGAAATATCTAGTTTGAAAGCCTTTCCCTCGACTTTTCCCCATAGTATGTTCTTGCGAATTTGCAGTTAATATGCATATTATAGTTGTTGGGCTTCAAAAAAAAAAAAAAAATCCCAAGCATTGGGTCATCAATGTTTTGCTATTTAAAGCATGTCCAATGTTTTAACCAGATAAACATTGGACTGGTGTAATGTGCCCGTCCCACAAATTAGGTAAATTAACAGTTTTTCGTCGACGGGATGTGACCCCTAGAAACTTTTTGTGCCCAAGGGTTCAAATCTTAGACATGGGGATAGCATATCCCCAAGACCAAGGCCTTATCACTTGAGCCAAAACCCAGGGGTTGCAGCTTTATATTTTTTTACCTATAAAATCTCTTCAGGGATTGGAAATCCAAAAGAAACATCATATAATTGTAAAAACTTGGTTCGTGGATGTGCCAACAGAGCGGGGAATTTGTAGACCACCTTTTAACTCCATTGTGAGGTTGCCAATACATTGTGAAATGATTTTTTATTTGAGTTGGGTTATTCTTGGGAAGAATAGTAAATCTCTTCACCATTTGGAGAGGCTTATATGATAGCCTCAAGTTGCAATAGTGTGGAAGATGGTTCCTATTTGTCTAGCGGGGTGTATTTTGAGGGATGACAGATGTTGGAGGAGCTTAATACTTTCTTCCTTTGGGTAGTTTCTATTGATTGTAATGGGCTGCATTTTCATGTTTTTCTTGTCTCCTTTCCTATTCTGATTAGGTGTTGGTCTTGTGTACTACTTGTGTACTTGGGCTATGCCTTTTGTGTTTTTGTTTTAAATATATCAGAAAGTAATTGAGATGTTGTGGATTTGGGTCCTAGTCTGTGAAACATTGTTATCCTAGTTTTTTCGACTGAATTATACTGGTCCCTGGAATTAAAACAATGCACAAGCCAACTTTTGGGTATATTTTCCTGCGCTTTTGGGTATTTCCGCGCTTGGCTTGGTTTAAATTTGGACCGAGCTCAAGCAAAGCCTGAGGTATGGCTGAGTTCAACATACCTGTTTAACCTCGAGTTGTCTGTTTCTGGCCGTGGTGGAGCCTGTGCACAAGCTTAATCAAGGAAAGCTAATTTGAGCTCTGTCCATGTTTTTGTTTTGACATCCTGTACCACTCACTCAAGTTCAACTTCTTGTAATTTCATTGGGAACACGGAAATGGCCGTTGCAAATAATTGCTAAGAAAGCATCAGAATTCTCAAACGTAACTATTATGTTCTGTTTATATGCTTTATAAGATCTAATTACTATAGACAAACTGTAATGTGATAATATATCAATTTGGTATTTGACTTATGTGTACTTGCTCAAATGGCACCTTCTTTACCTGCAAGAATGAGATAGGTGTTTGTGTTTGAGGCGGATCCTCAAATTCTGGCTTATAGTTAAATTGAGCAAAGTCGAAAAACAAAATTAAACTAAGTGAGTTATGGGAGCTTTTCTTAACCACAGATCTGTTTCTTTTTTGCTTTTGTTTAGATAAAATATTTATGCTAATTTGTGATACCCCATATTTTTGCTCTTCTTTTCTTAACCACATTGCTAGGGAAGGAAAAGTTCTTGCTCTTTATAATGTCCCAATGGGGCTCCAATTGTACATTGATTAATCCTTTTAGAGTATAAGTCATGTGGTTTGGACCTTTTATTGAGGCGTTACATAATTGGATTGGAAATATTTATGTAAACCACCTAACCTCGTAATGTGAGTCTTATCAACACTTTAGTTATGGTGATTTTCCAGAGAGCTTTCAAATCTAAGTGATACATGACATAGGTCCATATGTACATAGATTGGATTTGGCGTGCATCTAATGGTCATATTTATTTCCTTGTTTCTATGCGAAACTTCTGCACTCTTTATGCTTCAGTTATTTAGAACTAAATAACACGGTCATACTCAGTATCCCAATTCCTTTAAAATCTTAGTGGCAATTAATTATCTTTTCCCTGCAGTAGCACAAGGCTGGGCTTTATGACAATGCCAGTTCATATATTAAAGCAAATAAGGATTGAATTTCTTTTTTCAAAGGTTTTCCCCGCTAAGCTTTTTAAAAAATATTTTTCCCCAAAAACCTGCTGCTTTTTGATACATTTTTTTCGTATAAAGGTTTCTACTTTTAAAGAACATTAACACACTAATACAGCTATAAATCAGAGTAATTTCACATTCTAATACAACTATAAATCTGAAGTATTATTTATACCTACTCCTTTATTGAAAGCAATTTCTTTTGACTGATTTCTCATGTACATAGTTCATGAACGAGTCTGAGCCCCTAGGGGTTGGCTTAAGTGGTAAGAGCCTTGGTCTTGGTGGTATGTTCCCTTTAGGTCCAAGTTTCGAATCCTCTTGGGTGTAGACTATTTCTAGGGACCATTGAACTGGAGGAATTTCCCATTGAATTATCTAAAGGGTATTTGCGGGAAACTCTTTGCTTAGGGCCCATGCACTCCCGAGATTAGCAGGCACTTGTTCTCAAACACCCAATAAAAAAATTGAATGAGTCTGACTGGCCATTGAGGTGTGATAGCGAACAATTTGGTAGTGATTTCTGTTGCTACTATTAGGTTGATTGATTGCATAATAATTTAAAAGCAAGATGAAAAGAAAAGATCGAATCCTCGAATTTATGTTTGATGTCTTATAGCTTCATACAACCTATCTAACCCTAGCCACTAATGATGTTGCTTGGCATGTCTTAGTGCTTTTTTTTTTTTTTTCCCTTTTTTCATTTCTTAAATCTTTAACAATCGAACTTGTGCATTTGCAGGCTAAGGAAATATTATCCCACTATCCATCAAACTACAAACAATCTGCAGTGATTCCTTTGCTAGATCTTGCACAGCAGCAGCATGGTGGATGGCTTACTGTTTCAGCTATGAATGCAGTATGTTGGTTTCACTCTTTTAAGTGTTTTCCTCCCATATGCTTGTTTACATACATATATGATCACATCCAATTCAACCTTCATTTTTGTGGGACTGATCAAAAAAAAAAAAAATTCAACCTTCATTTTTGTTGGAACATATTGATAAAAAACATGATATGGTGGAGCAATATATAACATGCACACGCATACGCATATAGGAGTATGTGTGTGTGTCACACACCAATTAACCTCCACAAAGCAGAAGAATATTTATAGTTGGCTGCAGCTTATGTTATTTTCATCACTCTAAATTTCTTTATATTAATAAAGCTTCTTTTTACCTATTAAAAAAAAAAAATTTCATCACTCTAAATCAAATTCAATGCCATTGGTATAGTTGGCTACAGATCTAATTCGGAAATGGCTTCCAAGGTTATGCTCGGATCACTTCCCTATTCTTATTGATTGTGGAGGCATTTAGGGAGGTAAAAGATATTTTAAGTTTGGAACATGTGGCTGAAGTAAAAAGACGTCATTGAGAGAGTTAGACAATAGTGGTCATCTTATCTCATACAGGGCAATCCCAGTTATGTGCTGGCTTGTAAGCTGAAGGCTTTAAAGGAGGACTTGAAGAAGTGGAATGAGTAGGTTTTTGGGAATGTGGAACACTGAAAAAGTCACTGTTCAACGAATTACAGGGTTTGGAGGACGTGGAGGAGGATGATGGCTTGTGTATAATTGACACATTACAGATTTCTAAGAGCTGCCCAAGACTAAGAAATTGACATATTTAGGTGCGGCTTGGATAGTGAGATGAAATGAGATAGTTTTAAATGAAAGTTAAAAGTTGAATAAAATATTGTTATAATATTATTTTTTAATATTATTATTGTTTTAGAATTTGAAAAAGTTGAATTGTTTATTATATTTTGTGTGAGAATTTGGAAAAGTTGTAATGATGAAATGAGATGAGATGAGCTCTTGTAGATTCTTTTTGTAGAGAGGTGATTGATTAGAAATATGGGTGTGAGTGGGGGAGATGGTGTTCTAAGGAGGGTAAGGGGGTCTTATGGTGTTTGCCTTTGGAAATATATTAGAAAGCGGTGGAACGTTTTTGAAAAACATATCAAGTTTGAGGTTGGAGTCGGTGATAGAATCCGGTTCTGGTTTGATGAGTGGTGTTGTGAGAGACCTCTTAATGCTGTGTTTCTGGTAGTGTTCAGCTTGGTTGATAACCAGCAGGTTGCTGTTTCAGAGGTGCTGTGTCGTGTCAATGGGGCTGTACATTGGAATGTTATATTCACTAGAAATGCCCAGGTTTGGGAACTTGATGAGATTGCAGATTTTTTGGTTTTTTTGTATTCTGTAAACATAGGTGCAAATGGGCAAGATCGCTTTCTGTGGAAACACTCAGGGAGCAATAAATTTTCTGTTAAGTCATTCTATAAGGTGTTGTCTAATCAACATGTTTTCTTTCCGTGGAAGATCATTTGGAAGGTTTGTGTGACTTCTAAAGTTTCCTTTTTAACTTAAACTGGTGCACTAGGGAAGATTTTGATGATTGATAATTTGAGAGTGTGGTTTGATTATTATGGAGTGGTGCTTCATGTGTAAGAAGGATGGTGAATCGATTGATCATCTTTTTCTTTATTGTGAAGTGGCTAAAGAGTTATGGGATGGTATTCTTTGTAGAGCTGGGCTGAGTTGGGTTATGCCTAAGAGGGTGGTGAAGGTTTTAGCCTGCTGGAATAGAAATCACAATAGCTCTCAACTGGATGCGGCATGGAAGATGATACCATTATGCTTATTGTGGTGTTTATGGACGGAAAGGAATGACAGATGTTTTAACAACAGGGAAAAAGCAGTGGGGGATATCTGGAATTTCTTTGTGTCTTCTCTTTTTCACTGGTTTTCTGCTATTGTATTGAAGGGGGAGAGTGTTAATGAGTTTTTGTTTTGTTTTCAGCTTTCTAGAATGTAATTAGGTGTCTCATTTTGTATACTAACTGTGTACATGGGCTCCGCCTAGTTTCATTCGATTCAATAAAGTTTATTACTTATTAAAAAAAAGGTGTTGCTCTTGTATATGTCCGGTGCACTTGGCTTTGCCCATTTTAATAAAATTCTTATTTACTAATCAATTTTTTTGTAATTTAAAATTAGTAGGCTTTTGGTTTTTGAAACATGTTTCGATTAAAGACAAAGATGAATTTGAGAAAGAGTTTAGAGACATGACTAACTTCATTTTTGATGATATTGTAGAGATAATTGGGTTCACAAATATGGGTTCCTCAATTTCATTTCTTAATTTTGTTGTTGTTGTGGTTGAGGGTATAAAATGAATATAACGCATTTTATACTTCTTCAAATATTATATATGTTAATTTTAATTAAATATCTTATATTATTCCCCCGTATTCTGTGGGTACTACCTATGTTTAGAAAGAAATATTCAGTGATGATCATTCTCAAATCTTTGGATCATGATTGAAGGCTACTTTGAGATGAGTTGGTTGAGTGATTGGTTGGTGGGTTTGGCTTGTTGCATTAGGGGCAACTTTGATATTACTTGGTTTCTAAGTTAGAGATCGGGAATAGCTTGCTCTAGCCCAGGCATGGTAGAATTCTCAAACTTTATTTATGAGAAAATATAATTGATGTTCCATTGGTGGAGGGAAACTTCACTTGGTCTAATAACTGTGATGGGCCCTCATGGTCCAAACCAATTCCTCAAATATGATCATTCTCAAATCTTTGTATCATGATTGAAGGCTACTTTGAGATGAATTGGTGGGAGTGATTAGTTGATGTTATTTTCGTTGGTGTATCGGAGGCAACTGGAAATGTTATCAGTTTGCGAGTGAGAGATTGGGAGTATCTTGATTTAGCCCAACCATGGTGTAGTTATCAAACTTTATTTTTGAACAAATTTGATTGATCTCCCCTTTTTTAAGGGGAGGAGGCGCGCGCCGGGGGGGGGGGGGGNNNGGGGGGGGGGGGGGACTGCACATGGTCTAATTATCATGATAGGTCCACATGGTCCAGAATGGATTGATTTCTCATTTCTTTTGAATGGGGAGCACAATATCTTGAAGTGGCCCTACGAAGATTACCAAGACTATGTTCAAATCATTTCCCCATCCTACTTGAGTATGGAATCTTCAGGTGGGTCAAAAGCCAATTTAAGTTAAAGAATATGTGGATAAGGCGAAACAATGGTGGACCTCATATTGTTTTGAAAGTTGACCTAAAGGTTTGGAAGGAGAGGTGTTGATATGCTGGTAAACAGAAAGTAAAAAACTTACTTTGTAGGAGCTGGGTACTATCGATGACAAAGAAGGGAGAGGGCATTAGAAGATGAGAAAGAGAGGTAATGATTAACTAGTAGTGAGATGGAAAGGTTTAGTCTTCTGGAGGAGGTATCTTGGAGACAAAAACTGAGGGTGTTGTGGTTGAGGGAGGGTCGTAGGTGCACCGAGTTCACCAGGTGGCTAATTCAAATAGGAGAAGCAACCATGTGGATTCCTTTTAATGGCATTGAATTCTGCAATCATCAAAAGATTGGGATCCGTGGTACAATTTTTCTAGGGATTGTACACCACACAATATAGCTGGGAGACCTAATCTGGATGGAGCATTGCTCGATTCATTGGATGTAGAAGAGGCTAATAGATTGGAAAGTCCATTTGAGGAGTCCAAGGTTCAGGGGGTAATTAATGGAGATAAGGCCCAGGACCAGATGGCTATATCATGAGTTTCTTCCAGGCATGCAGGCATGTGGTGAAGGAAGACGTGAATTCGTGATGAATTTTTTGCACAGCTTTCATACTCGGATGATCTGTAAAAAGCCTTGGTTTAAAATTCATTGACTTGATTCTGAATAAAGCAGGGGTGGAGGACAGACTTCTTATAAAAAAAAAAAGGGGGTGGAGGACAGACTTTGGACCTACTATTCTAGTGATTGGTGTCTAGAAAATCCTGACTAAAGTCCTTTTTAATAGATTGAAGATAACATTAAGAAAGATTGTCTCCAAATCCCAAAATGCTTCATCTACTGAGGTAAAAAATTTTAGATTTGGTGCTTATTGCCAATGAACATTTGTATAGAAGAGTTAGAATGGGGTGGGGCTTTTTCTGCATATTGGCCCTTGAAAAGGCATATGACGGAGGGCTCCTCTATTTAGGAAGAGATCCATTTTAGATCATGGCATGCCTTGCCATTCAAGATGAGGTAGTGCAAGAGGTTTTGTCCAGTTGGATTGCAAATAATAATTCTCACCTTCATGTGTATACGTACATGTAGACTCGTAGTCCTTACATGGCTTTAGCTCATACCTTACTGATACGAAGTCAAATAAGATTGGGTTTGGTGGTTGTCTACATCTGTTCATTTATGGTAACAATCTGTTGTCACATTGATGTTAATGTCAGCCATGGTTGATGTCTGTATTAGAAAGTATCTCCTAATTTGAAAGAACTGTTTTTTTAGGCTCCAGATCGATCATTCATTTGACGGAATAAATAAAAAACAAATTCTCGTTGGAGTTGGAATTTTGATCGTCTTTTTACAAAGAATGGCACATGGTTATATTGCTTGAATAATGTTATTATCTTTTTGCTACATCAAAAAGTCATTATTGCCCTATTGAATCTCCGAGCAAGCTTCTTATGAGTGAACAGAATGTTTTAAATCGTAATCCTTTACTTAGCGAAAAAAAAAAAAAAAAAAAAAAATCCTTTGGGGATGCTGGAGGATATGTGTATATTTATGTACTGATATTCTATTATGGATGCTTCAGGTAGCTAAGATTATAGAAGTTGCTCCTATCCGTGTTTATGAGGTTGCAACATTTTATTCTATGTTCAATCGATCAAAGGTAAGACATATTTCTTTATTAATAATGTAATACTTCTACAAGAACGGGGTTACCAAAGCTGCAGTTTAATCTCATGGACTTTTCTTTTGCTTTTCAGGTTGGCAAGTACCACCTGTTGGTTTGTGGCACAACACCCTGCATGATACGTGGTTCTCGAGAAATTGAAGATGCCTTACTGAAACACCTTGGAGTGAAGCGCAATGGTAAGTTCTAAACAAAATATTTACTCTCAAATCTTTTTTTTTTTTTTTTAATATTTACTCCAAAATTTCTCATCTTGCATTTTCTGAAACCTCGTGAATCTTCTTGAAATCTACATTTGAAGAATAAGTTGCCAGTATTTTTCATGTGCAGAAGTAACTAAAGATGGTTTGTTCTCGGTTGGAGAAATGGAATGCATGGTGAGTTTTTGTTTCATTGTTGCTGATCCAAGCCTGTAGTTTTTTGTAGGCCACTGGCCATTAACACTTGTTTTGCTCGACTTAATTCTGGATAGGAGTACATTTATTGGAAGGAAGTACAATCTGTGTGGTGAATGGTGATCCCTTGAAATTTTTATCATATGGATTTTGACTGACATTTTGTATGAGCATATTTCCTCCAGATCCAATTTTAATTAGGGATACCATCCTACTTAATGGAAAACACGTGTCACTCTCTAGAGCCACCATGTGTTGAATTTTTTTTTTCTTAAAAAAATTCATATAAAAATAAAAAATATAATAATTTAAAATTAAAAATAAAAAATAAAAAAACAGTTGGACGAAGGGGAGGACTCCCCCCTGCTAGCCACCATGGGTGGCTGAATCCAGCCACCACATGGGTGGTGAATTAGGGGCCAGTGGCTGACCATGCCGTGCCAGTCAAATCCACCAGGTCTGGTGGCCAGAAAAGGGCCACTGAGTACTGGCCCCTTCTTTGCTACCCACGTGATGGCCGACACCTAGACCACCATTGGGGGGGGGGGAGTCCCTCCCCTGTCCAATGTTTTTTTTTTTTTAGTTTATATTTTATTTGAATTTTTTCAAGTAAGAAAAAAACTCCTACACGTGGCGGCTTTAGAGAGTGACATGTGTCTTATATTAAATAGGATGGATGGAATTTGTAATGGAGGGGGCTAATTCTAAACTTGTGATAGCACGGGGTGTTAATCCTAAAAAAATCTGCACAAGGGTCTAGTCTCAAACCGGGTAAAGCACATGGGGCTATTGGTCATTTATCGCTTTTAATTATTTAAAAAGATTTGATTGTGGAAAAGTACAAGTTGAATGTGGTTGTGCCTACCCCAGCTTTACTGCTTGTCCTTTCGGTCATCTTATATTATTGATATGGTCAAGATTCAAGACTGGCTAGCTTTTTGAAATTATATTTTCATTTTCAAATTCAATAGAAAAATCAGAGATATTTTTGTCATCACTGAATCATTATTAAATACTAAGCACGATGTGGTACAATGTTGTTGTCGCAGGGATGTTGTGTGAATGCTCCCATGATTACAGTGGCTGATTACTCTAGTGGATCCAAAGGATATACTTACAATTACTATGTGGGTGCATGATCATCCTTTGATTCTGCCAAATCATTGTGATTTCTTGGCCAAATGACTAGGAAATTTTAGAACTTACTAGTCTTTTTTACTAATTTCAGGAAGATGTTACTCCCAAACGAGTTGTTGAGATAGTTGAAATGTTAAGGAAGGGGGAGAAGCTACCGGTAAGGCAATTGTGCATTGGATAATTGGGTTCATTTTTTTCTTCATTTTGGAACTTGAGTTCTCCTTTGCTTAGTGACGTTTCATCAATGTATCAGCCTGGTACACAAAATCCACTGCGGATTAAGAGCGGACCAGAAGGAGGGAATACTACTTTGCTGAGTGAGCCAAAGCCACCTCCATGCCGAGATCTTGATGCCTGCTAAAATGATGGTATATTGCTGTCTCAAATAATGTAAAGCTTGGATAGTCAGGCTTCCAAAGCACATATTTTCAATTCCTAAGCTTCCAGTTTTCCATGAGTTGTTTTGTCTTTTTGAATCTGCAAGATTCTGGTCAAGTCTTAGAGTTCCCCTAGCCAGCAAATATTTGGTAATTAAGTGTTACTTGTACACAACATTTTTTTCGATTTCTAAATGAGTATTTATTTACTTTCTGGAAGAAATGTATGACCATTTTGTGCCCTAGTAGTTACGCATCAGGACTCCATCTCACTTTTAATGGTGAAGATGACAGACATGATTCTTATGACTCACTGAAGTTTTGTGATTCATAGTATGACTGGTAAACACAGAAAACCATTTGGTTCAGTAGGTCTTCCATTCATTCTAACCTCCTTTTCCATAGTTTTTACTGCTACTCATGGTCCCATACACAAACAGAAGAAGGCTCATGTGGCATGTCCTGGGTGAGTATATATTTAATTCATGAAAAAATCTATTAACAAATCTTAATCTATTTACAAATACAACTCACCCTTAAAGTGGGCTCCAATCCACAATGATGGCAAAAGGTCATTAATTTGAAGCTCGAGATGTTCTGATGTGCATCTTCTCCTCTCTACAACAGAAACTATGGAATTGGATTGTCATTATATTGTAATTAGCACATCACTTTCAATTTTGAAAGCTTCATTACTCATTATTTTTACTTCGACCTAAAGAAAACAGAAGTTATAATATATGCATGTATGTATAGTCATTTATTTAATTAGCTAGCTCGGGACTCCGCTTGTCTGCTTCGTGATGGTGTTGTACGATTATGACCAAATATTTCCTTCCAATGACCACCATGCTCCTCACATCAACGAAGACAAGTGCATATTCTTATAATGATCTAATTGTGCTCTACAAATGTTAGAAATGAATGTCTCCTCCAATGACCAACCTAGCACAGACCAATAATTGAAAAAAAAAATGTTGTTAATTTAATTAAAGCTAAAATGAAGAGGACGTCACACAAGCTCTTTAGGTGGTCATGTTCTTTTGGTCTTTTTCTACTATTTCTATTGATGAAACTTACTTTTTTAACTGGTTTATGAAGATTAGAAGTACCAAGTATCCTGCCTTGGTGGCTAGGATCAGGAGCATATTACCACTTAACTGGAGATTGCATTTGGTAAGTTTAGTATGTGTCATGTGGAACTGTTCATTCACATTGTCTTGAATATGTTGTTGGCATGGGACAAAGGCAGATTGTATTGGGGGTATAATGCTATGAAGGATAAGAATTGTTGTCCTGAGTCAATTAGTTAGAGTAATGGTTCATAATGGTTTGCCATAATAATGGGAATGAGAGCTCATTTAACGGACGAGTAATGTTTAAAATTTATATTTTTTAATTTTTTAAGCAAGTTAACATTCTTAGAAAGAAAAACAAAGTTCTGAATCTAGCAGTATAATTATACAATAGTAAGGGGTCTTTTCCACTTGAGAAATCTAGCACACAAGGAGGAATCCAGTGAAGGGGAATGCTTCCATACACTTGGTTGAAAGCTGCCCATCACGCTAAATTATGAGCACATTGATTCTATAAGCGATGATTTTTTTTTTTGTGGTGCACTGATCAAAATTGCTTAGCAGATGATGGATGTCTCTAGTGGTTGACTGCATTGCCCAGTTAGTTGTAGCTTTTGGCTTGTTGATGGCTAATATTACTTGTGCTGAGTTGCCTTCAATGATGATTTTCTTTAGACTTCTGTTTGCTCCCTCTTCTATGGCCATTAGAGCTGCTGATGCTTCTCCGATATTGGGATTTGTATTGTGGATGAACTCTATTCGTGCAAAAACTGGGATGCCTTGATTAGATTTGCATAGGGTTGCGATGATGCTTCCCTGTTGTCTGACAGCTACATCAAAGGAAAGTGAGAATACTCCTGTTGGAGGGGGCTGCCAATCGAGTTCCTGCTGTGTGGATCTTGTACTCCAGGCTAAGAGGTGCTCTTTGAATTTTTGTTTGGCATTTGCTAAAAGCCATGTAATAGAGGGTAGGGAGTTTCATGTGTAATTTGGTTTCTAAGGAATTAGATATTATCCATGGCTAGGACAACAAAGATTTGAAAAGAGTGGATATCTTCCTGAGGTATTTTAAGGTTCTTTATGGGATTTAAGATGACTAAGATCCAGCTTGATATGTGATAGTTAGCAAAGGTTGTGATGTCTATCGGCCATCTAAACTATCTCCAAAGAATTTTTGAAAAAGGACATTCGAAAGCAGATGGGGCCGATTTTCTTCCTTAGTTTTATAGAGGGGACAAAGGTCTTGTCTTGGTTCTCTTCCATTGGAATGAATCTTTTTAGGTTTCCTTTTGTTGGGAGAATTTGGTGCATGACTTTCCAGAGGAAGTGCTTTAATCTATCTTGAATTTTATTTTCAACAATTTTTTCCAAACATCTTAAGAGATATGTATTTGGGTATGATTTTGGGAGTGCACAATTGCAATGGAGGCAGATTTAACTGAGAAGTTCCCCGAAGAGTGATGAATCCATTTAATCTTGTCCTCAATGGTGGAGTAATTGTAGATGGAGAGTAAGATTTTTTGAATGGCATTGACTGTGTGGGGGTGTGAAGAGGGCCTGGGGTAGGATTGTATTCCATCTTTGTGGCTCTTCTAGGGTTAGTTTTGCCACTTTCATGTTGGTCTCCAAATTGTTTGGGTTAGGGACAGGTGTAAGGGAGGCATATCTGGGATCCAAGGGTCAGTCCACACTCTAGTAGTTGTTTTGTTATTGATTTGGATGCATCTATTGCTTTTGAAAAAGTCCCTTTATTTTAAAAGACATTTTCAGAACCAGGAATATGAGGGTTTGCTTCTTGCTTAAGAGAAGGTGGTGTTTTTCAAATATTTGCTTGTCAAGAAGTTTTTCCAAAAACTGCTAGAGTTGTTAATCAGTGACCATGCGAATTTAGAGATGAGGGCCTTGTTAAAAGAGGAGAGCTTTTTGAAGCCACCTAGTGACTTCGGCATGCATATGGCGCTCCATGCTTTTGGCATTCGCCACTGAGCGGATCACAATAGTTCTACCTACTTGGGAAATGATTTTTTATTTCCAGCCTTGGAGTTTATTCTGAATTTTCCTTAATCTCTTAAAGGAAGTGTTTTTCCTTGCTCCAAAGTAGAGTGGGGGACCGAGATATCACAACTTGGGTGGAGAGGATTTGTAGTTCAGGATCTCTTTTATTTCTCTGATGGAGATGCTTGTGGTATTAGTGCTGAAATGAATTGTGGATTTTCCAAGACTAATTCTTTGACCAGACTAGGAAGTGTAAATATCAAGGCATTGAGCAAAAGTTTGGGCATTTTGGGTGGTTGCCTTTCCAAAAAGGATTAGGTTGTCAGTAAATAGGAGATGCAACAAGGAAGGTCTCCTTCTAGAGAAACTAATGCCCTCAATATTATTATTTATTTCTTCTCTAAGGATCAGACGTGAGAACAGTTCATTCCCCAGAATAAACAAGAAGGGAGACAGAGGGTCACCTTGTCGTATTCCTTGCGAAGGATGGAGAAAGCCAATGGGGGATTCATTAATGATGATGAAGTAAGAGACTGAGGATATGCATTCTTTGATCCAAGTGACCCAAGTTTGGTTGAAGCCAAGAGCCGTGAAGATTGATAGGATGAATGACCATTCCATATAATCAAAAGCCTTTTCTATATCAATCTTTATGGCCATCAGTCTTTTTCTCCCATGCTTTTTTTAATTTTTTTTTAAGTATGAAAGATTTCTTGGGCAATGATTGTATTTTCTTGAATTAGTCGACCTCGGACAAAAGCAGTTTGGAAGGGAGATATTATGTTTGGAAGAATAGTCTTGAGGATATTCGGGGTTGGAAGATGTGAAGATGTTGTTAAAGTGATTTTAGAAGATGTGTTGAATGTTCTTTGGGTCTGAGGTCCATTGTCTTGGTCCTATTTTGAGGTAGTCAATTCTATTTTTTCTTCTTCTTATACAAGTTGAAGCATAAAAAAATTTTGTGTTGAGATCCGTTGTGGTAAGCCATGTGACCCTAGATTTTTTACGCCAGAGGGATTTTTCTCTTCTCAAGAGTTCATCTAAATTTTCTTTAAGGTTTTTTTCCCTCATGATATTAGTGTGATTAAGGGTTTGGTTTTGGATTTCAGCAATCATACTGTTGATCTTATGAATTTCAGATTGAATATGATCAAAGCTGGTTCTATTCCATTGTTTTAGGGCTAGTTTTGCTGCTTTCAACTTCTTTGATAGGACAAAAGTAGGGATACCAATCACATTCATATTGCAAGCTCTCTTTACAACTTCACACTAGATGGATCTCTGGTCCAGAATAGGGGTGTGCAACTGGATCCGGATACGAATATCCAACCATAACTGGATCTGGATATTCGGATTCAGATTTTAAAAATGGATCCGGATTGTAGGTATATTTCATTTAAGCTGAGACCTTAATGCCATTCTTTCAGAATCATATGGTACCCTTTAAAGTTCTAGGGTCTTTGTAAGAACACACGGTTTTTGTCTTGTGAGGATGGGAAGGTGAACAGGTAGGTATTGGTTCCTAGATCTTCTATGATAAGTCCTATTATGAAACTCCAAACAGCTTTGATGATGGTGTGGAATGTGTGTTTGTTTAGGGGTTTTGAGAAGATCAGTTTTCCAATAAGAGCATGGTTTGAGATTAGTTCTGTAGCTTCTGTTACAGGTTCGAGTGTGACGTCGTCCCATGAGGGTGCCTCTATTTGGAATATTAGGAGGTTCAGGTCGAATGGGTTTTGTTTCATGGTAGCTTCTGGCGTTGAATGATAAAGAAGGGTTGGTTCTTGAGGTAGTTGGGGTTGGTAGATAAATGTTGCAGGCTTAGTTGTTATTAGGTGGGGAAGGAGGAAGGTGGAAGGTAGGTGGGGGGATGGGTCTGGAGACTCGGAGAGGACTACTAAGAGGAGAGAGAAACTCATCTAGAGAGAGAGCAGCATGGATGTGTTGGCACTCATATATATCATCTTGACTTTTGTTGTGAAGTAATTTTTAACTTTCTACTACCCAGTAGTATTTAGAGAATAAAGTCGGGACTCCATGTAGGCCTAGTGTTGTTGCTTTTCTTGAGTGATTTTATTTTTGCTAAAATCGTATCAAGATTATCTGGAGGAGGCAAATAGATACCAATCTCTTCTCTTGTCAGTCCAAGACTCTAGCTCTTTTATTGCTTTTAAGAAACTCAATAACATTTATCTCCGTCAAATAATGGTCCATAAATAAAAGAATCATGTACTCACATGACTCCTTGTTAACCAGGTTCCCCTCAAATTTTTGCACCCATAGAATTTCTTCTCTTTTATTGTTCTTGTAATTCCTATTGGAGCTGGAGTTCATTATATTTGTTTTCCATTGTTAAGTCTTTGAGTTGAATCTGATCAGTCTTAAAAGTTAAAAGTCAATTAATTGTCAATATTTCAAAGTGTAAGTTTTCTCTCCGTACTGTTTCCATGAAGGGTTCTCCTTGATCATCATCTTTCTTTTTTATTTGCTATGTCTAAGATAGGTAACTCGAAATTGGTCCTTATTGAAACTAAAAATTTTGAGCTCTCTAAGGAAGGTAGTCAGTCGGTGCGTATTGTGGAGCTAGGTAGAAAGGTGGTGAAAGAATTGGTTTTAGGATCGTCAGCTGTGAAACGGCTGGTGCAGACGTTGGAGGAGTGTGCTACTCCCCTACAAGCAGTAGCACTTTCATCGCACACTGAGGTTCAAAACTTCAAATGCTTATGGAAGATTCTTGACTCTAATGGAATATAGAGGGTCGAAGAAGAAGTCTCACCATAATACCTAAAGAAGTGGAAGGCAATGGCTGGAAAAAAAAATGGAGCTGGAGCTTCATAAGGTGCATAAAAGCGTGAGAAAATCTAGGAAGAACTTCTTGACAGGGGCTAGAACCATCTAACAAAAATACTCAGAAAAGGGTCTTGTGAAGTCATACGTGGAGGCTGTCTTGACGCTTGATTCCATGTGATGATTTTTCCGTTAGAGAAGCTCATTGTAGATTGAAGGAAGTACAAAGGAGGGTTGGGCAGTCGATGAAGGGCAATATAGACAATTCACAAAGGAATGGTAATTCCATTGTAGAGTCATGTCGGAGACGTTAGTCAGACACATT
The DNA here is from genome assembly GCA_011037825.1 of Carya cathayensis. Lineage (NCBI taxonomy): Eukaryota > Viridiplantae > Streptophyta > Magnoliopsida > Fagales > Juglandaceae > Carya > Carya cathayensis. The sequence goes on along the minus strand of QGSO01000335.1, from coordinate 435,183 downwards.
GCCAACTGACAACACTTATGCAACAAGGGGAGGGGGATGCTCTATTCAACAATAGTGGTACAAAGTAGTTAACCCCAAATAGCCTCAACAGGGAGATTTTAGAATTAGGGAGATGGTAGATAGTTTCATCTAGAGGGTAAACCGAAGATATGTGCTGGGCTTAAATGAAGTTGTGGGCCGTGTAAGGGAAATAGAAGAGTTAGAGGGCCTTGTACCCTATGGGCCACAAAAGGAAAGGGCCCATCCCATATGGCCTCAAGGTCTGTAACTCAACATTGGTGGGCTAAGTCCAGGAAAGGGCCCAGCTAGCCCAAGAAAGGGCCTAGCCCTATAGCCAATGTAGCAGCCAGACCGTTGGATTTGTTGTTCTGTAGGCTAGGAACCTCACAGAATGGGTCGTCGGACTTGGGTGATATGGTGGACAACAACCCGGAGGCCGTTGTGTTAGTGATGGTGTCTGCGACACTTGAGGAAGTTGTATTTGTCTCAGAGATATGAAATGATGCTGAAATTGTGGAGTTGGAGGGTGCGGCCCCACCTATGTCGATCCAGAGTGGTGACGCTGACACCGACGACAATAGAGGAAATCATACCTACTTTGGAGCTAGAAAATGTTGCCGAAATCGTAGGGTTTGAAGGTGCAGCTTCACCTAAGTCTTCATAGAGTAGTTCGAAACTCCCATTAAAGGTGGCCTCTAGCTCTGGTAAGGCACTTGAGTTTGCCGGGGTTGAATCTTCCAAGGTTGCTATGGTTTTGTTTGAATCCACTGGGGATGAGAGGGAGCACTGGCTGGGGTCATGTTTTGAGGTGGCGAAGCTAGTTCCTTCGAGTAGTAATGCAGAGTCCTGAGAGGCACCTACCCCACTAAACTCTATACATCTGAATGATCCATAGGCTTCAAAATGGGTCCTCCATGAAGTTAAGGAGATCCAACACTATGTGGAGATTGTATGTAATGGTTTCGAAGACCAATTTATTGGTTTACTTGTAGTTGTAGAGGCTCGACAAAGATAGAATAGCTCAGATGGAAAGCTCAACTCAGCTAAGAAAAAAGTTAGGGAGCTTAAACAACTTACCTAGACATTTAATGATGGGACAAGTGAAAGGAGCTCAAATCATTGGAGAGCGAAGGGAAGGGCAAATAGGGTTGTACAATGAAGCCAAAAATCATTTCTTGAAATGTGAGAGGGATGAATGACAAGGAGAAGTGCCTCACAATTAGAAATCAACTACGAATGTGGCAAGGCGACAATATATGTTTACAAGAAACAAAATTGGAGTTTATCTCTTTAAGCATAAGGAGTTTGTGGTTATATAATCATGTGGGTTGGCACTATCTACCCTCGAATGGAGCAGCGGGGGGCATTCTAGTGATGTGGGACAAACAGGTGGTGGGAAAGGTGGAGGATGGTATGAGGGATTTTATGGTGGCTTACTCGTTCAAGAATGTTGATGATGGATTCCAATGGGCCTTCGCAGAGTTTATGATTCTAATCTAGATCAAGCTAGAAGCTTCTTATAGGATGAGTTAGACAGACTATGTAGCAGTGGGATATGCCTTGGTGCATTAGGGGTGATTTTAATGTCACTCGATTTCCGAGTGAAAGATCGGGTGGCTCCAACTACAACTCAACAATGATATACTTTTCTAACTTCATTTTTGACCAAGATCTATTAGATATCACTCTTGCAGGTGGTTCCTTCACTTGGTTGAGCAACCGTTGTGATACCCTATTTTTACGTAGTTTTTTTATTATAGGGGTATTTTAATTTAATTAAATATTGGTTCTTTTGTTTTAAATTTATCAAATTTTAATTAGATTTATTTAGTTGTGAATTTATTTTTAGGTGCTTTCTTAATATTAATTATTGTTTTGTGTTTAAATTGATGTTTGATTTAATTTAGTTTATTTTTGGATTTAAAATTTTGTTGTTAGTTTTTACTAGTTATTTATTATATTTTATCAAGGTATTGTGTTTAAATTATTCTATTCAATTTATTGCTTTTTAAATTGCTTTCGTTGGAATAGTTTCTAGACCCTAGATGTGAGGACTATACCTCAATTCTTTTTCCCATTTTTTCTTTTCCCTTTTTTTCCTCTTTCTTTCTTTTTCCCATTTTCTCCCTCGGTCTCTCTCTCCCTCGTGCGACACACACACACACACACACACACACACACACACACTCTCTCTCTCTCTCTCTCTCTCTCTCTCTCTCTCTCTCTCTCGTTTTCTTTGCCTTGCCATAACGCCACCGTCGACTAGCTATGCGTCTCCCCACCCCCACTGATTGACTCCCCTCCAACTGGTGATCCTCCATTTTCAGACCACTTAGTACCGTCGTTAGCTACCGTGGGCTCTTCCAAGCCAAATGGTTTTTCCTCCATTCCGCCACCGTCGTTTCACCTCTGGCTACCACTTCTTCACCACTTCATCACTGACCTCGTGCCAACCTAACCCACCCATTTCTAGCTCCGATCCGTCGCCGGAGCAACCCCCACGAGTTCAACTCCATTTTGGCCTTTTTCACTTCCACTACCGTTTTCGCCGCCGCCCACGGTCAACCCACACTTCCACTAGTTTCATAAATACCTCTAAGTCATTCTCGATCAATCCCAAGTCTTGGTTCCTCCCCATTCAAAAGTGAGTATTTTACAACCCACGACCACAATGCTTTTACACTATTATGTTGCTTTTTCGATACCTTTTGCAGCCCATTGATCATTCAAAAAATATTATATAGCGCTGTAAGTATTTTTCAAACTTCCTTTTAAGATTTAAATACATTATTGCTTTTACAATAAATTGTGACTGGTTAGTTATGCCGGACTGAGTCCAAAGAGTCGGGGGTCGGATGGATTTGAGGAATGAGTTATTTATGTTTGGATGAGTTGAATTGTTGATTATCTTTGTGTCATGTCATTTGCATTGCATGGTGCATGCATATACATGTGTTGAAAATTGAAAACTGGGTTTTTATGTGAAAATGGATTTTTAGATGCGTGTGTCTCACGACTCCAAGCCGAGATGGGGCATTATCTCGGTGGAACTCTTCTGGTCACTCGGAAGTGAAAAATACGAAGTGACATCCCCTAAGTTGTCTCTGGGCAGTAACAGGATTGCACGATACGGTAACGCTGTCGTGCCGACTCCGTGGTTCCTCAGCTGGTGGGGACTAGAGGATGCCTGGTCATGGTACGCACTGGGCGCAGAACTGGGTATCGCTCATGTAGATGTCACATGCTTAGTCGTTACCTGTGGTGTGACATAGGAGCCAGAGTGTGTGGATGATCCCTAGGGGAGATCATGGTGTATACATTAAATTGGAAACTGGTTTTGATATTGGATTACTTGTGGGCCATTTTCTGGAAAAATGGTGGGTTCTTGATAAGTGGATTTTCGTAAACCATTTTCTGGGAAAATGGTGGATTTTTTTGTTTTGGGCCATTATTTGAGATAATGGTGAGGTTTTGTTTTAAAGGATTTATTGTGGGCCAAAAATGAGATTTTTGGTGTGCGTGGAAAAAATGTAGATTTTCAGGACACTTGCATATGGCATTCCGTTCATGCATATTGTTGAGATGTAATATATTTTTATCTTGTGATTGTTGAGATTATTACTTACCTGCGGTACTGTCTTTGGTACCATAGACTTTGATGCAGATGAGGAGGAGGAGGCTGAGCCTGAGAAGGTGACTCCGCCAGAGTACTGATTTGGAGTTGTATTGTTGGAAATTATTTTCCATTGCCTTTATTTTATGTATTTTAGATTTGTGACAATGTTAAACTTGTAATATTTTCTTATGCTTGTTTTAAGTGAGTTTGTATTTAAACAAAATTTTGGTACTTAATTGAAAAACTTTTTATTACCATTGCGTTAATTTTATGTACACATGTTACATGTACACACACTCGGCACTTGGCGATGGGATGCGTGACCCGTGTTGTCATCATCCCGACGTCTCGATTTCTACGTATCCATACGTGGGAGTTGAGGGCGTCACAACTGTGAATTTCGTTCTTGATTGAGGATTTATAGATTCTTGGCCTCCTCGGATTGGGAAACTCATTTTTCAAAACTCATCCAAAAACATTTTCTCCGACTATGTTCAGATCATTTTCCCATCATTCTTGACTATGGCAGAATACATGGAGGTCCAAGGTACTTTAAATTTGAGAACATGTGATTGAAATCTGAGGGCTTTATTGACCCTGTTAAACAATGGTGGACTTCCTATCATTTCCATGGAACCCTAAGTTACATTTTGGCATGTAAATTGAAGGCATTGAAAAAAGATCTGAAGAGCTGGAATAAACAAGTGTCTTGTAATGTGGAATGCTAGAAGAAGACACTATTGGAGGAACTTAAAGGTTTGGAGAATATATTGGAGATAAGGGAAATGGTAGAAGTTGAAATGACTTGCAAAACTCAAGTGTCTGTAGAACTTGAGAGGGTCTATCTCATGGAAGAGATATCTTAGAGACAAAAGTCAATAGCCCCCTTGTTAAAGGAGGGGGATAATTGTACAAAGGTCTTCCATCGAGTGGCTAACTCACATAGGAGAAACAACACTATTGATATGTTGTTGGCGGATGGGGTGACTATCTCCAGCCCAACCGAAGTCAGATCACATTGTTGACTACTATTAGAACTTACTTTCGAAACAATTTTCTTGGCAATCGAGAATTGACAGACTTACTTTTGATACTATCGATCCATACGTAAAAGGATGGCTTGAGAGGCCTTTTGAAGAAATGGAGGTTTAGAAAGTGTTAAAAAGTATGGTGGGTGACAAAACTCCAGGCCCGGATGGCTTCACTATAGCGTTCTTTCAATCTTGTTGGGAAGTGATCAATGGTGATATCATGGGGGTCTTTTAAGAATTCCATGAAAATGGAAGATTCAAAAATAACCTTAATGCGACTTTCATTGCTCCTATTCCCAAAAAACCAAGGGTGGTTAAGGTAAAAGATTATCGCCCCATAAGTTTGGTGAGTGGGATGTACAAAATCATCTCAAAAGTCCTGGCGAATAGATTAAGCATAGTGGTGGAGAAAGTAATATCAAAGCCCTAAAATGCCTTTGTAAAGGGGAGGCAAATACTTGATGCGGTGCTTGTTGCCAATGAATTTTTGGATAGTCAACTCAAGTCGGGAAAGCTAGGGCTTCTTTATAAACTAGATATGGAAAAGGCCTATGATAGAGTTAATTGGAGTTTCTTATTCTACATGCTAGAGGTTATATGGGTTTGGGGTGAATGGTGCTCATGGATCAAATATTACATCTATATAGCACACTTCTCTATTTTGATTAATGCCACAACAAGCAATTTCTTTCAAAGCTCGCAGGGAATGAGATAGGGGGATCCTTTATCTCTATTACTTTTTGTTTTAGTAATGGAAGCACTTAGCAAAATGATTGACGGTGTGGTAGAGGGTGGCTTTATATCCAGCTTTTCAGTGAGGGAGGCCAATACTGGCTCTCTCAATATTTGTCATCTCATATTAGTTGATGACACCCTTGTATTTTGTAAGGCCAGCCATGATCACATCTGTGTGGGCTCTTCTTCTATGCTTTAAAGTCATTTCTAGATTAAAGGTGAATTTAAACAAATCAGATGTAATTATGGTGGGGCAAGTGCAAAATGTGGATGGTATCTTGGGATGTAAGATATCTCATTTACCAATGAAATATCTTGGCCTCTCATTGGGTGCTCACTACAAATCGTTATCCATTTGGAATGATGCCCTAGAAAAGAGGGAGTGGAAACTCGCTAATTGAAAGTGGATGTACTTATCCAAAGGTGGTAGAGCTACACAAATTAAAAGTACCCTGTCCAACCTACCGCCTTATTTCCTCTCTTTATTTTCGCTTCCATCACAAGTAGCTTACTGCATGGAGAAAATACAACAAGATTTCCTTTGGGAAGGGATGAATGATGAGTTTAAATTTCATTTGATGAAAAGGGCCACCATTTGTTCTCCAACTTATCAAGGAGACTTGGGAATCCAAAATTTGCAGCTTTTTAGCAAGGCATTGTTGGGTAAATGGCGATGACGATATCCTTTAGAACTTCGAGCTTTGTGGATATCAGTTTTAGACTCAAAGTATGGTAGAGCATGGGAGGTTGGTGCTCAAATGAGATGAATGGACCCTATGGGGTGGGGCACTGGAAGCACATAAGACGTGGGTTGGAATATCTTTTATGCTTTTATCCATTTTGAGGTAGGTGACAGTCCCATATCAAATTCTGGCATGATATATGGTGTGGTGACTGGACACTTAAGGAAGCCTATCCAGACTTCTTTGGTATAGTAAGCATGAAAGAAACCTTGATCGTGGACCTCCTTCACTATTGTAATGGCACCCCCCAATGGAGTGTCACATTCCTTAGAGCTATCCATAATTGAGAAGTTGATGCAATCTTTGAATTCTACACCCCTAGTCTATTCAGTCCCTATGAGGGGGGTGAAGACAAAACTTTTTTGGCACTCCTCGGAGAAAGGGAAGTTCAAAGTACGCTCCTTCTACTAATCCATCTCTAAGCATAATGCAAATTCATTTTCGTGGAAGAGCATTTGGAAGACAAAGGCCCCCTTAAAGGGATAATTTTTTGTATGGACATCTTCTTTGGAAAAGATCCTCACTATTGACAACTTAAGAAAATGCCATATCACAGTTTTGAATTGGTGTTTTATGTATAAAACGAGTAGAGAATCCGTCAATTATCTACTAATGCATTGCAAAATTGCCACGACTTTGTTAAATGACTTTTTTACTAGTGGGTGTAGTTTGGGTGATGCCAAGAACGGTGATTGACCTCTTAGCTTCATGTAGTGGTCTTCAAGGCACTTCTCAAATTGTTGTAATTTGGAAGGTGTTTTGATATTTCTATGGTGGTGTCTATGGAGGCAGAGGATTGAGTGAAATTTCGAAGATGGTGAGTGGTCATTAGATAAACTTAGAGCTTTCTCTTTTCATGCCTTGTTCCAATGGTCGATTGTAATTGATTTTAATGGTGTGACCATTCATGAATTTTTTGTATCACGAGAACATCACTCCTAGATTTTGTTCTTATATATTACCTATGTAGTTGAGCTTTACCTATTTTTATGATCAATAAAATTTTATTTACTGATTAAAAAAAAAAGTTGGATATTAGTCTCTACTTAACCAAAACATTCTATATTCCAGAATCCGAGGGCCTGCTTGACAATTCGTTTTTTAATTTTCTAGCAGAGTTGAAAGGTCGCTGATTTATTGTCATGGCTTCTCCCAGCTTCAATGATAATGGTGGTACTTTGGTTGCTTGGGTTCAACAGACCTCAAATTTGTAAGGTTAAGGGTTTGATTTAGGGCCAAAACACTTTGTTGAACATCCTCCTGTCTAGCTCTCCATGCAGGATGATCAACTTCAAAACACCTTAGAAGTAAATTTGAAGTCAAGGCAGGGGCTTCATTTCAAATTTAGCATTCCGTTCAGACATGCTGCTTAAACTCATATACAAACAACATTGATTTTAGATATTATATGCTCGGGCTGGTAGTATTTAATTTCGTTTAAAGAGCACTTCTTTGGTACATGTCCCAGGGCTTACGTCAAGCATAGAAAGCCCTCCTTGTGATCATTGACTTCTTCAAATTCAAGTTAAAAGCAACAAGTTTTCAAACAACTTCAGCTTTTACCCAATGCGTATGCAGCAAGGTTTCAAGATATGATCTTACAAACTTCAAATCAACTTCAACTTGCTGTATGTGGACTTAGTAGCGATACTTGGTGGAGTAGTCCTTTGGTGCAATCACCAAACCACGACCCTTCCTTGCACCACGGTACACTGTCTCCACGATGTAGATGAACTCTTGCTTGTCCTTCATAGCCCAGTTAATCTTGTTGTTGTTTCCGGTGCCAAGGTCAATCATAATGTGCTTGTTTCGGAAGAAAAACATGACTGTGGATGGGTCATACAGCTCGTACATTGTGTTGAAATCAGGCACCTCGGTAATGTCTACAAGATAGATTACAGCAAAGTTCTTAATTGTCTCAGCAACAGATGCTAGCACTTCATCCATCTAAAATCCAAAACAAATAAATTGGACCCTAATGAGACATTAATTGAGGACAAAGACAGCTTTCACAACAAAATAAACGAGAAACAGGATCATTTACTCATCAAGAAAATACAGACACTGATAATCACAGAGAAAAGGAGCATGGGATAATGATTTCAAAAAATATATTTTCCATTTACTTTTGGAAGCGAGAAAGTCTTCAAAGAATTATAGAACTCCTATTTTGTATTGTAAGGGCCCTGCCTCAGTGTTCCACATCATCAAAAAACCATCTATTTTGTATCAAATCAAATGACACCTCCTAAAAGATTATACAAGTGCCCTTTTTTTATTTTTTGATAGGTAATTATACAAGTGTTCTTACTTTTACCAATAAAAAATAATAATAATAATAAAAGATTATATTAGTGTTGCTTGTCTAGTCAGTTAACCCCACAGTACCTGACAGCATGTGTTTAGTACTACTGTGGTGCCCTCAGAACAAATGGACTTTTTCATGTTTTGTATTTCAAAATGAGTTGCCAACCCAAATTCGTGCTCCATTTTCTATCAAGCCAAAAGTCTGTGTCTCTCTTTTAGAGGGTATCATGCCAGAGCATCTAAAAAAAAACCCTCTAAATAAAGTATATAGGCTCAATATATAACTCTAGAACACAACTGTAAAAGTCAATTAAATTGGGGGTTGGCTGTATCGAGTCATATTTCAACCAAAAAGATCCATTCATATAATGTGATCGCATTCTATACTGGCAGACGGCTATCATCCTGTTACAATCCTCAACCTTTGCTGGTTTAGGATGGACACCATATCATGTCCCATCAATGCATGCAAATAAAGATTTGCCGAGACAGTAGTTCCCCAACTTCCACTAGCCACCAAATTAACCTCAAAAGCATATTGTTTATACAAGGTATGTTGACGGGTATGGTGGCATGTGAAAAAATTAACAGTTCAAACGATCTAAAGCAAAACAAAACTTGCAGAGGCAGAATAAAGAATATGTTTAGCAAAGGGAAAAAATTTAAAGCCTTTTTATCCAAGACTAGACAAAACACTGATATTAGATTAGCAATCTTTCCTATTAACCAATAATGATAGTTCTTTTAAACAAACCGAATGATGAATAAACTCTGCAATTAAAAAAATTGAAAAAGCATGAATATTAGCCTTGTTGAGCAAAGAAGCATCACAATAAGGATGAGACGAAACAAAAACATAAACAACTAGAACAAGTCCTCCATTGCCTGCAATACCCACTAACCTAAAGATTACAAAACTTTATAGCGAAGCCGCAGTCACACCGGTAAATACAAATTTCAGTTCTTTTGTTCTGCAATACCGTGGGTATACTAGTATTATCCGTGTTATGTAAGAATTAGGATTTCTGAGTTCGTAATTAGTGAAATACGATAGATGAATTTCATCTAGACGTTCCCACATTCTCCCAAGCCCCAAATTCTCTCTCTCTCTCTCTCTCTCTCTCTCTGTGTGTTTGGGTAATGGAACCAGCGAAAAATTGATTGGAAGAGAACGGAGTCCCTACTTGTAGAGGACGAGCTGTACGAGCGCATAAACGCACCCAATTGGGTCGATTTCTTGGCTCCCAAAAACTCTATGGACGCCGAGGCCTGGTTTTGCAAACCCAGTAAGCTCTCCTTCTCACCATGTATCCATTTTCTCCTAAAATTTTCCCCAGAAAAGATAAGATTTGTTTAAAAAGTTTTGCACTTCAACACAAAATTACAGGAAAATGCAAAAAGCTCTCTTCGTGTTTATGGTACTGTCACAATACATTTCAGAAACATAGCTGGTGGTCTTAGCTCAGAACAGAAATGTTTATCATATCATCTTACCGACCAGGGAAAAAAAAATCATCTAGTAAAGAAAAAAATTTAGGGTTAAACCCAAAATTTCGAATAAGCATTTGACATGAAATAGATCGCAAAAAAACTTCGAGAGAAAGAGAGAGAAGGATAGTAACCTGCATGCAGGTCTCGTCCCAGTCATGGCCGAAACGGATGACGACGAGTCGCTCTTCCTCGGCTAGGATGGCCTGATCTACAGCCCATCCGGAGTGCAGGTGCGGCAGCAGGTACGACATCCCACCTCCTTCCTCTTATTCTTCGATTAAGTTAAAAAACTGAAGACGACGAGTTAAATAATAGCAGTGGGCAAACTGCAGAGGCAATTGACGTGTGGTGCGTCACTTCCACGCATTCGCGTTTGCGAGGTGCTACAGTCCCCGATAAAATGTACCCAGAGGCCAGAAATGGTACCGATTGATTTGGCATATCACCTTACTTGCCACATGGCTATTACTTAAAAAACAAATAAATAAATAAACGAGTTTTTCGTAAAAACAGTTAAGACACAGTTCCAGAAGAAAGAAGAAAACTCTATTTCGTGATGCATATATTTTCCGAACTTTGCCATCTTATCATTTTTATATATTACTAGGGGTGCTACCCGCCCCTTACGGGGTGGGGCCATCCCTTATCCGCCCCCACACCCCTGTATAAGTGGACCATGCATCACAAACTTTTGTTTTGAGTCATTCTATATGATTAATAGTACTTACATCTTAAATTATTGTTGCGGGAATCTTTAACTTTATTAATCATAAATTAACGTGATGACATTCGCTTTTGGTTTTTGCTACCTTATATTTTGGACGTTATTATAATTGCAAGAATCCAAATTTGATTGAGGAAGGTGGGACCTAACGTGGGAAAATCTTCTGTCTTCTTACGCGTGCATATCTTTTTTGTAGACCCCACGAATATCATCAATTACATTTCATCAACGCGTAGTCATGCGTTGATCTTATCGCTAAAAATTACTAATTAATTTTGGAAAGAGTACATGATTGATTAATCGCTGAAAGAATGAGTTCTTCATGATATTGCAAAACTAAGAGATGCTTATAACTTATTCTTTAACAGCAAAAGTATAATAAAAAAATTAAATAAAAACTTGGATCAAAAAGAAAAAAAAACATATGAACATAGATAGAAAAAAAAATTGTTATGTGGATCTGAGAAATAGAAACTTAATATACATCAATCGCACAACAAGGAGGAAAAAAAGTGCCAGAAATTAAACAGATGGAAAAAAAAAGACAGACGGAGAGACTTAGCTGAGCTTGAAAAACACAGATCCAGAGAGACAAAAACGGTGGCCAGCTTTTTAGACCGGACAAGCACCGCATTATTTTTATAGATCTTCTGGAATTGTCAGGCGCCGCAAGGCTAGTCTACTACATCTCTTGTCTCTTGTAGAGAGACGCTTCACGATGGACGCCGTGAAGCAATAGAGGTGCTTCGTCCTTCCTTTCATAATTTTCTCTATAAAAGAGATATTCAGCTCATCTTCACTCGCATCCCATCTTCTTTACTTTTCTGTAATTAGTCTGCATTCTTACTCTGTAATCTCTTTATGCATTCTGACTCTGCAATGGCTCAGCAATCTTCTCGTAACCAATACATGAGGTATTCAACACCTTCTTCATCAGCTGTTTCTGCTTCCGCTATTGGTGCTATAGTGCAATACAATAATGATCTGGCTAATAAGTCAGATGTTGAAGCTATCTACGAGCTTGTAAATCTAGGTACCCATTACTCATCAGCTATTTATGCATTTTCTCAGCGACTACAATCCAAACCTTATGATTTGGACAAACTCAATGAGAAAATTTCTATCCTTCAGCGCCTTCTTCACGAGTCTAACATGAAGATAGAAGAAATAAAGCAAGAGAATAGGAAATTAAAATCTATGCTTAAGTCTTCTTTTAGATTGCCTACTCCTTTAGACAGAGATGCTACGCATATTTTAGAGGAGCAAGATCGTTTGAAGACTGAGGCGAAGAGCCTCAAATTTCTGTAATTTTGTTTCAAAATAATAAAATAATATTTCTGTAATTTCTGTGCTCCATTTTATTTTTTCTGCGCAGATGAGGGTTGCATTAACTTCTACGTTTAAAGTGAAAATTAATAGATCTAAAGGAATAGATATAGATCTGTCAATAACAACAAAAATACATGTTCAACACCCAAAAAAATCACCTTTTTTCTCTTTCAAAAAATAAACACGGAGATGAAAATAAAATAAAGATGACTTAGAAAATAGAGAAATAAAAATAGAAGGAAGCAGTTTTGATGGTTTTGATTTGCATTTTGTGGTTTAGAGAGTGCAAAAGTGGTTTTGTTGTTCTGGTGAATACCTTGAATTGCAGCAAAACTCGTACAGCTTTCCTCCGCTTAGCAAAGGTCACCTGCGTGTTGATCTGAAAAATAAAAACAGATAGAAAAAGAGAAAAAGCAGATCTGAAAAAGAGAAAGTGAAGATGAAAGTCTGAAAGAGAAAAAACTTGAATCAAAAAGAAAAAAAAAACATATGAACACAGATAGAAAAGAAATTTGTTCTGTGGATCTGAAAAATAGAAATCAAACGAAAGGAAAAAAAAATTGAATAAATTTTTTACAAACAGATCTAAAATAAATGCAAGAAAATCAACCAAAAACAGATCTCTTCATATCTTTATAGATGTGTTCAGATCTGTTTGTAGGGGAAGAAGCTGTGAAGAGATGGTGGGCGGAGGTGGTGCGACGGCGCTGGAAACGGCTGAAAACCGTGCGGCTTAGATGGGCTGTAGGTGGCTAACGGTGGCTCGGATGGAGGTGAAATTTGGTGGGGATGTTCACCAGTGAGAGGGGAAGAAAACTGGGCGGGTGGTGTACGACACTTCCACCGGACGGGGGTGCAATGGCCGGCCGAAGTAGGGGCGACGGGAAGGAGAAAAGAGAAGGGGAGAGCACGGGGAGAGAGAGAAACGAAGAAAGAAGCACGAGAGAGAAAAGAGAAACGCACGGGAAGAGAAAAGAAAGAAAGAAGAAGAAATAATTATCTTTACTGTGCATTTCGAATTTTTTATTATTTTTACTGTGTAGGAATCGAATTATTATATTTACTGTGCATCGTTACTGTGTAGTAACGGAAAATATCAAAGATTTATATAATTTTTTATTATATTTACTGTGTATTTTGAATTTTTTATTAATATATTTACTGTGCATTTTACTGTGTATTACTGTGTAGGAATCGAATTATTATATTTACTGTGCATTTTGAATTTTTTATTAATATATTTACTGTGCATTTTATTATGTATAACTGTATAGTTACTGTGCATTTTACTGTGTAGGAATCGAATTATTATATTTACTGTGCATTTTGAATTTTTTATTAATATATTTACTGTGCATTACTGTGTAGGATTGTGCATTTTACTGTGCATTACTGTGTAGGATGAAATTGGATATTACTGTAAAGAGGAAGGATAAAATTGGAAGAAATGTTGTGCTCACTATTCATTTCAGCATTCGCTCTTTTATATATAAAAGATATACTATATATTTTATTAATTCTATTTTTTTAAATTAATTAAAATTTTTTATTTATTATTTAGACATCATATATTTAATAAATAAATAAATATAATATATAATATGTAAAAATGATGAATAAAATTTTTCTAATATATAAAGAGTTGAAGACAAAAAATTACTGCAAACTAATCGGAATCCGAAAAGGGATCCGTAAAAAAAAAAAGAGGGCAAAAAAAAAAAATGAAAAAAAAAATTTTCCATGGACGAAAAAGAGAGTTACTGAAACCCCAAATAGGAAAAAGAAAATGGGCTTTTAACGAGAGGGAGTTCTGTAGGTGCGAAAGCTCAGCTTGATGAATTGCTGTTGCATGCTCTTCTTCTTCCTTTGCAGCTGTAGTTCAAGTTCAAACCTCTAAACTCCACCATTTGAAAGAACCCTCGAGCTTAATGCGAAGAACTTCTTGAGCTCAGGAAGTTTTGATTTCATTTTTCTGTATTTTTTTTATGAGAAATGATATTTACAGTCGTGGTTGTGCAAGTGGCGTGCAGTCGCTTTGAAAAATGTAAATTAATATAGGACCTACATGAAAAAAAAATTATTTTTATAACTTTTTTTTATTCATTTCGTACATCCGTTTACCTCCCGCTTGCATATGCCAACTGTATCTAGCAGTTCCATTTTTTTATATACCCACGTTGCAATAGCCTCTTCAGTCCGTAGATTATCTCGGTAAGAGTGGCATTTTTTATTATGCAAAAAATTATATAAATGCTATTTGGCTTAATAAAAATGATTGATAAAATTGATCATTGTGAGAGTATTCTTATTGGATTATCTAAATAAAAATGTATAATTTACATAATATGACATGATTTTATATTTGACTATTTCATTCAAAACTTATTTTCACATTGGATTATCCATTTATTAGTCAAAATAATAATAAAATATTATAAATTTAATAATGTTTTTAAAATTCTTTTCTATTTATTTGTTTTCTAAATTAAGAGCTTATATGAAAATACATTATTATTTTTATTAAATAATATGGAGAAATAATGTAGGAGAAAGAATGAGAATGAGGAGAGAGAATAAAGGGAAAAGAGAGTGTGTAAAGATATTATTTTTTTTATTAATTTGAATGTGAAATAGTAATAATCAAATTTGGTTGAAACCTTAATTTTACTGTAGTTAAAAGAAAAAAATTTTAAGTTAGATAATCCAATGTAGAGTATTTTTAAGTCCTATTAGCTAAATTTCTCACTAGATTTGCATTTGCATAATCCAATGAGAATGCTCTGATTTTTATTTTTTATTTTTATTTTTAAGAAAATAATTATTAATAAATTTATAAATTTTTTATTTTTATTTATAAAATAATTTTTTTTAAAAAAATGGTGGCTCTCCAGCTAGCTCCAACAAAACATTTCATCTATGTTTTTTCTGTTTTTTACATATATTTTTTTAATATTTTAAAAAAATTTATAATATCAATAAAAATATATTTTTTTAATTATTAAAAATAGAAAAAAAATTAAAAAAAAATCCCATCAGAAGCCTAGGGGAAGAGTAGCATTATTAAAAATAAAAAAATAGTAATAATATTCCTCATTTCAATTCTCATCATTCTCTCATAATCTTATAATAGGTTATTAGATGATTGAATAATATTTTTTATATTTCATTTATGAATCTATCGTCTAATGTCATATCATTGGATGATGAGAGAATGATAAAAAAATTAATGATGAATAGATTTTTTCATAAAAAAAAAATGCATTTATACTTATGCAGCAAACTATTCTTACTCCCAGCATAATTGCATGCCCCCCCCGCCCGGCACACATCCAAATTTGCATTGTGAAATATCTATTTTATCCCCATTTAAAGCACTACCTTCCCCTCCCTTGTTGGTCACCCAGGATGGATTACGTTCCCCTTTCTCTCATCTTCTTTCTCCAATAGAAGTGCCCACAACAGATTCAGATCCTTTCTCCCTTCTCCAACGGCCATTTGACGCAGCGATTAGGAGTTTGTTTCCTTTTTAGTGGAGTCTATTGGTGAGTATGTTGATGGTTCGCATTTTGGGCCCCTGTTGTTACCTAGTATCTTTAAATATCTGCATAAGTCATTAAAAGAAGTAGAGAAGCAGTTGTAATTATTTTGTTATCCAATAGATTGATTTCCTCGAATTAATCACTATTTCATTTCATTAAACTAATCTAGATAACACTCCTAACGATGGTATCCACAGCCGGTCATTTCCATGGTAGACAACAATAGTAACACGAGTACATGGTTTTCTCATTTAGCTGAATCATTAACTGCAGTCAAACATGTATAGGAGGCACAATAGAAAATTCAAGAATCCTTATAGCAGTTGGTTGACATCTTGGCACAACAATTGCAAGTGGTGGCTACAAATGTGGAAACATTGGTACGTCAGGTTGGTAAAGAGAATGAAGAACTGCCTCCAAGCTCATTTAACAGAAATGGTAACCCCTTATTTGAAGAAGCTGGTGGCATACAAACATGGTCAGTTAGTTTGGATTTTCTCAAATTTGATGGGGATGATCCAAATGGGTGGCTTTACCGTGCCAATCAATTTTTTTTGTTATCACCAAACTAATCCTCACCATTGCATCCTTTTGTATGGAAGGAAAATCATTAACTTGGTTTCAAGATTTGGAAGCCTCAGGTGGATTCACAAGTTGGGACGATTTCGCGTGAGCTTTGCTTACGTGATTTGGTCCAAGTGCATATGAAGACCCTATGGAGGCGTTGACAAAGTTAAGGCAAACGACAACTGTGGAGGCTTATAAATGTTACTTTGAGTTCATCTCTAATCAACTTAGGGGATTGGCTAAGTCTTACAAGCTTAATTGTTTCCTTGGTAGATTACGTGAGGACATCCGCTATATGGTATGTATGTTACAACCCCACACCTTTCTAAGTGCTTTTGGTATTGCAAAGATGCAAGAGGAGAATGTTGCTACACTTAGGAGGCCTAAGTGTAGCTCATGTTGGACAAGTTTCTCCTAAGCCTCAGTTGGCCCTTCCAGCGGCCGAACGTAAGGCAATTGTTCCAATACAAAAGTTGTCCCCTACTTAAATGAAGGAACGTAGAGATAAATGATTATGCTACAATTGTGATGATAAATGGGCTCTAGGACACAAGTATTGTGTAGAAAAATTGTTTATCATGGAATGTGATGATTCGACGATGAAGATGAGGCTAAATTACCTTCTGTGGTGATAGAAGATGGTGAGACCAGTTCCAAACACTCAAGGGATACACAAACAATAGAACCTGGAATTTCAATTCATGCCATCACGGGTCTCCAAGTCCTCGGACGATGAGGTTGTTGGAACAAATTCAAGGAGTTGGGGTAGTAATCCTTGTGGATACTAGGAGTACCCACAATTTTGTGGATCATTCCATAAACTATAAGGTTTGGTTACCAGTTAATCATATAGCTGGTCTTTTGGTTACAGTGGCAAATGGTGAAGCTCTCCGTAGTGACGAGATTATTAAGCAAGTGTCGTGTCACATGCAAGGTATCAATTTTCATACAGATTTTTATATCTTAACCTTGGGTGGTTGTGATGTTGTATTAGGTGAACTGGTTGAAAACATTGGGGTCAAATTATGGGATTTCTCTAAGCTTTCAATGGTTTTCTCATTAAAGGGCAGCAACATTACTCTTCAAGGACTTACACCTACTACATTAACACTAGTGGAGGGAAAGGAATTCAGATGGGCTTCAAAAACTGAAAAAAGGGATTAGTGATCCAACTACTTGAAGGTTTAGATTTTGTTAATCCTTCCATTGATTCTTATCCTCAATTACTAGCATTATTAGACCAATTTCATTCTATTTTTAATACTCCTCCCATTAGAAACCAAGATCATCATATTGATCTCCAAGAGGGATCAAAACCTGTATGTGTTAGGCTGTACCGATATCCATATTTTTGAAACACTGAAATTGAAAAATTGGTACAAGAAATGTTTAATTTAGGTATTATTTGTCCTAGTCAAAGTCCATTTTCTTTCCTGGTTCTTTTAGTTCATAAATAAGATGGGAGTTGGACATTATGTGTTGATTATAGAGCTCTTAATAAAGAAACTATAGAAGCTAAATTCTCCATTCTTGTAGTTGATGAATTATTAGATGAGTTACATGGGGCAACTGTTTTTTCTAAACTTGATCTTCGATCAAGTTATCATCAAATTAGGGTTTGTCCTAGTGAAGTTCCAAAAATTGCTTTTTGCACCCATGATGGTCACTGTATGAGTTTTTGGTAATGCTATTTGGTCTTACCAATGCTCCCACCACCTTCTAGAGTTTGATAAATATCATTTTTCATCATTTTTTGCAAAAATTTCTCCTTATTTTCTTTGATGACATACTTATCTATAGTAAATCTATGGGAGAGCATGTGCATCACCTTAAATTAGTTTTAGAAACACTCCAACATCATCAATCGTTTGCTAAATGAACTAAATTTAGTTTTGGATGCTCTGAAATTAATTATCTAGGTCATTTGATTTCCAAAGATGGTGTTAGAGCTGATCCTACCAAGATAGAGTCTATGATTAAGCGGCCCTTGCCAACCAATCTTAAATCTCTTCAAGGTTTTTTAGGTCTCACAGGTTACTATCAGATGGCCAAATTGAAACTGTTAATAAATGTGTGGAGCAATACCTTCGGAGTTTCATAGGGATAAGCCTTGTGATTGGGCAAAATGGCTTTCTTTGGTTGAGTGGTGGTATATTACCAACCTTCACTCTTCCACCAAATTAACCTCTTTTGAGTCCCTATACGGCTACCCACCCCCAAGGTTGCTACCATATTCCCCAGGAACATCATAAGTTCAAGCAATGGATGAGACCTTATGGACCAGAGAGGAGTTGGGTCGTCTACTATAGCAGAATTTACTCTTTGCACAAAAAAGAATGAAACATTTGTTGATCGGGAGTTTGAAAATGGGGACTTTTACCTGAGGTTATAGCCTTATCGACAATAATTAGTTGTCCATAGAAGAAATTTGAAGCTCTCCCCTCGCTTTTATGGTCCTTACAAAATTTTGGAGCAAATCAGTACTATAGCTGACAGATTGGAGCTACTTGAAGAGACTGGCTGGTTTGGTTACACAAAACCAAACTATCTCATCTCATATAATCATTACAACTTTATCAAAATTTCACATAAAATATAATAAACAATTCAACTTTTCAAATCTCAAAACAAAACTAATATTATAACAATATTTTATTCAATTTTTAACAAAATATTTTATCTTAACTGAACTTTATAACCAAACGAGAAAGCTCACCCAATATTCCATGTTTCTAGTCTAAAGAAACAATTGGGTCACCGGAACATCCATTTAGCCACCTTGCTACTGGTGGCCCCATACAGAACCTATCAACCTGAACCCAAACAAGTGCTGCAGTGGAAGATGGTGCGAAGAAGAAATCAGTAGATGTTCTTGTAAAGTGGAAAGGTCTTCCTGAGGAAGAAGCCTCTTGGGTTGACTATCATGAGCTCCTTAGGTAATTTCCCAATGACAAGGTCCTGTAAGGGGAAGGGAGCGTTACGGGCCTAGTCCTTTCATATGGATTTAGTCCAGTTATTTGGTTTTATTTACTTGTATTCAAAGTTTTGAATACCATACCGGAAGTCATATCAGTTAAGATCTTGGAACGAAATATTTTGGTACTGATACCGTTTCAAAATAGTCGATATATGAATAAATTATATATAAAAACATATATATAAAAACTAAATTTCAAAATAATAGTCTATATATGAATAAATTATATATAAATTCACACATATATAAATTATAAATAGCCAGGTCTTATTGGAGGTAAAAAATGAGCTTACAGTTTGAAAAAATGAAAAAAAAATTAAAAGCCAAAATATCGGTCGGTACGGGCCAATATTTGGACCAGTACAGGTCGAAATATCAGCCGGTATTTAGAGCGGTATGAAATATAGGTAATACCTGTACCGAACCAGTGGTTGGTACGACATATACTGGCCATATCGGTCGGTACGGTATGGTATTAAAAATAGTGTTTGTATTGCTTAGTTCAATTAGGTTTATTTATTTGTATTGTTGTTTATTTGGAGGAGCTTGGGTCTTGTTAGTAAATTGTTAGAGTTTCTGGTATTGGTCTAAAGACCTATTCTCCAGTAACATTATGTTTTATTTTTATTTTTATTTTTTCAAGTAACATTATGTTGGTTGAGGAGTCTTAGGTCTAAGTTAGGAGTTTGTTTCCTTTGTAAGTGGATTCGGTTGGTGAGTATGTTGATAGTTCGCATTTTGTGGCACTATTGTTACCCAGTATCTTTAAAGGCCTGTTTGGGACTGCGGTAGGAGTCTTAAAAAGTATTTAAATAACTTTAAAAACTCTTTAATGAAAAAATTAGGTGTTCTTGTAGATGTTCTTGTAAAGTGGAAAGGTCTTCCTGAGGAAGAAGCTTCTTGGGTTGACTATCATGAGCTCCTTAGGTAATTTCCCAATGACAAGGTCCTGTAAGGGGAAGGGAGCGTTACTGGCCTAGTCCTTTCATATGGATTTAGTCCAGTTATTTGGGTTTATTTATTTGTATTCAAAGTTTTGAATACCATACCGGAAGTCATTTCAATCAAGGTCTTGGAACGAAATATTTTGGTACCGGTACCGTTTCGGAATAGCCGATATATGAATAAATTATATATAAAAACATATATTTAAAAACTAAATTTTAAAATAATAGTCTATATATGAATAAATTATATATAAATTCACACATATATAAATTATAAATAGCTAGGTCTTATTGAGGGTAAAAAATGAGCTTACAGTTTGAAAAAATGAAAAAAAAAATTAAAGGCTAAAATATCGGTTGGTACGGGCCAATATTTGGACCAGTACAGGTCGAAATATCAGCCGGTATTTAGAGCGGTAGGAAATATAGGTAATACCTGTACCGAACCAATGGTTGGTACGACATATAATGGCCATATCTTTCGGTACGGTATGGTATTAAAAATAGTGTTTGTATTGCTTAGTTCAATTAGGTTTATTTATTTGTATTGTTGTTTATTTGGAGCAGCTTGGGTCTTGTTAGTAAATTGTTAGAGTTTCTGGTATTGGTCTAAAGACCTATTCTCCAGTAACATTATGTTTTATTTTTATTTTTATTTTTTCTAGTAACATTATGTTGGTTGAGGAGTCTTAGGTCTAAGTTAGGAGTTTGTTTCCTTTGTAAGTGGATTCGGTTGGTGAGTATGTTGATAGTTCGCATTTTGTGACACTATTGTTACCCAATATCTTTAAGGGCCTGTTTGAGACTGTGGTAGGAGTCTTAAAAAGTACTTAAATAACTTTAAAAACTCTTTAATGAAAAAATTAGGTTGTTTGGGTATTACATATTAAAGTACTTTTAATCTCAAATAAGCTAAAATATACGTTTGAGGAAAAATTTTATTTTGATGCTTTTCCTCAAACGTGTTTTTTCTGATAATTCAGAATGTAATTTGAATTTTAAAAAGACTGTTAATGGATGAAAATACCCATACAACTTTAAGATAATTACAACTTTCAAACTTTCAAAAATATGCATATAATTTTTAAAAATTTAAATAATCGTCATTTCTATCTTATAAAGTATTTTTTAAATTTGTTTTCAAACATGTTAAGTACTTTAAACATATGGTTATCAAACAGTAAATAACTTTCAAAGATATGTATATAATTTTTAAAAATTTAAATAATCGTCATTTCTACCTTACAAAGTATTTTTTAAATTTGTTTTGAAACATGTTAAGTACTTTAAACATATCGTTATCAAACAATAAATAACATTTTAATAGTAGAACTTATTACTTAAATTATAACCTATAAGTCCTAAAATTATAAATTATATTTTCCATCACAATTCCAAACATGCACTAAATATCTTCCCAAGTCAATGAAAGAAGTAGAGAAGCAGTAGCAATTATTTTATTATTCAGGAGAATGATTTCCTAGAATTAATCATTATTTCATTTCATTAAGCTGACATAGACAACACTCCTAACATTTTCCTTCACTTTTTCCTTGGCAAGAGGTCACACTTTTTGCCTTCCCTTTTCCCCCTTTAACATTTGTGAACAGTTATGAACATTTAGGGTGTTGCATTGGTCTGCAATTTTGTTGCCCATTGATCTACGAATTTTTTGCCCATTGATGAGATTGTAACTTTGATTTTTGGTAGATGATAATTGTGATGAGATCGCGATAAGTAGAATAAAAAATAAAAAAAAATTTAACAAGAATAAAAAAAAAGTAAAAAATTTAATATTTACTTAGCGTGGAATGATGGGTAGATAGGCAGGTTTGGGGATGTGATGAGGTATAAAATTCTCATCTCATCTCATCATTATAATTTTTTTTAAATTTTCATATAAAATATAATAAACAATTCAATTTTTTCAAATCTCAATTCAAATTTTTTTTTAAATTTCAAAACAATAATAATATTTTAAACTTTTATCTAAAATAAAAAATTCTCATCTTACTATCGAAACCTACCACTGGCAGACATATTCCTTCACAATAAAACCATTCCCTTCATAATAAAACCACTGGCATTCATCTGAGAATATAAATTTCTGGTTTTTTTACACTGTTTTGCCTGTCTTTGGAAATTCATGTGTTATATTTTTTTCCCAGGAACTATAATCTGATTATATTGTTTTCTGTTTTTTTATACTGTTTTGTCTGTTTTTGGAAATTCATGTGTTCTATATTTTTTTTTTCAATATAGAACATCTGATTATACCAGTTTTTGTTCTGTCTTGTGTCCTGTCTTTGTTCTGTCTTGGAAATTCATACTGTTCTCTGTCTTTGTTCTGTATTGTGTTCTATATGTTTTTCATCTGTAGTCATATGTGGCAGTACTGTTTTTTATTGTGCTGCCTTGTATGTGCTACTTTGTCTGACAACTTAAAAATTACAATTCTTAAAGGATGGACTCACTGTTGGAGGAGGACCCATTCTTCACCACTTTATTACAAAGTGGAGGAGAAGGTCCTATTACCACTTCAACATTCACACAACATTCTAATGTTGTGGTCAGCCCAACTCCCCTTCACTGCGAATTGAGGCCTCCAGCAAAAAAAGTTCAAAGAGGAGCTTCTTTCACTGTTGGGGAGGATAATGTACTTGTCTCTGGTTGGCTCAACATTAGTATTGATGCCATTCGGGGAACTGATCAGAAATCCACTCAAATGTGGGAAAGGATTTCTGATTTTATCATGAATATAAAAAACCACATACTGTGAACCGTTCATGTGGGTCATTGATCAATCGTTAGTCCATGATCCAGAAATGCACAAATAAATTTTGTGCATATCTAGCGCAAATAGAGTCATTGCACCCTAGTGGTGCAACCGAACAAGATAAGGTATGTACTATTTTCCTTTAATAATGTGGATTTTTAACATATATATTTATTCTTTGACAATATTCCTTAAACTTTTTTCAGATTGAAAAGGCAAAGATATTGTACAAAGAGATGGAATGAGGGAACTTCACAATGGAGCATTCCTAGAATCTTTTGAGACACCAACCCAAATGGCATCAACACATGAACTCGCTGAATATGAGGAGAAAGCCACACGATAAGCGTCTTTCCAATGAGCAGTCAAGTGAAGTTTTGGGCGATGTTGTAAAGGAGAATGTTGAAAGGCCTGATGGAAAAAAATTTGAAAAGGATAACTTGAGGAAGCGGAAGGCCCAAGAATCATCTGATGCTGAGTTCAACGTGGCATTAGGAGCAATGACCGAGGATAGACGATTGTTCATGGCAGAGAGAAGAGAATGGCAGACGAAGGCAGATCGTGATAGAGGTGCACAACTGGAGCTTGATAAGAGAAAGTTTGAGGCTGAGATGATGAGCAAGGATCTTTCTAGTATGAACTCCATGCAGCAAGCCTACTTCCATAAAGTTCAGAAGAAAATTTTTGAAGAGTCTATGAGTAATTCAGATGGAGAATCTGAATGAACTGTGCATTTCCAGCTTCTAGTGGCTGCCTAGCCACAAGACTTCGTTATAAAGCATGTGGCTGGGCAGCCACTAGAATGGAAAATTTTTTTGGTAATTCATTATGCTGTTGTTTGGAATTTTTTGTGGAAAGGCAAATCTGAATGGTAGTTTCTATTTTGGCAATGTTTGTGGGAGGAAAATCTGTTTATTAGCCATAATCTATGGATTTGTCTTTGTGGTTAGAAAATTTGGAAGCGTAGCTTATATTTTGGAGACGATTGTTGGTGATTCTAATTTGTTTAGTATAATGTATTTTGGAATTGTTTGTGGTAGAAGCTGTGTGAATCCGAGTGAATTTGTTAAAGTGTTTGTGGATATGAAAATTATGTGAAGTTGCTTGTATTTTGGAGGTTGTTTGTGGGATATTTTGGAAGTGAACTGTGGTTAGAAGAGCTGTAGGTATTGAGAAACTCTGTATTTGGATATGTTTATGGATGGAAAAATCTGAATGGAAGTTGTTTATTGTGTCATTTATTCATTGTGAATTAGTGTCATTGTTATGTGGTTGGATTGATGACTTGAGGCTGAATTTCAATGAAAAATCTATGGATGTGTCTTTTTTAATGAACTCTAGCAGATTTTATTTATACAATTCTGCATTATTTGGGTGATGTTGATTGTCTCCATTTTAGCTTCCAGGAAGCATGTGTTATTTGTGTAGTTTATTCACATGGAGTATTTTGAGATCAAATTACTAGAGTATTGCACTAATACATAAATAAACTACACTTCGTTAAATATCCATGACCAGCAGTAGTACATTATACTGCAGTATAAACAGGATATTTTTTTACTCACTTCTTTTGCATTGCATTGCACCAAGTTTGGGATATATTAACATATTTGTGTAGTTTATTCACATGGTGGAGTATTTTGAGATCAAATTACTAGAGCAAGGAGCTCAATATAAAAAAAAGATATATATATATATATTTATATATCCATATATAAAAGGTAAAAATATATACAAGCATATATATACTAATATATATAATTATGGATATGAATGTTGGGTATTGTGTATGGTGGAATGAATGTGTTTGACCGATGATAGAATTGTAGATGTAAAGTTTAGGTAGAGAAGAAGGGTGGTTGTGGAAGTGTTTTTTAGTTTCAAACATTGTAGATATGAATATTAGTTAGATAAAATATTGACATAATATAATTGTTGGATGAACAAATTGTATATGTTTGTTGGTTCCTTAAATTATTATATATATGATTGTTAGGTAGAAGAAGGGTTGGCAAAATGTGTCTGTTGGTAATTAGGTTGAGGAAAAAAATTAGTTGGAAATCAATAATTTAAATATCATATTAAATTATTAATGTACATATAATTAGTTTAATTGTAAAATATGAAAAAAAATTATATTATTATTAAAATAATAATATTATATTATTATTTTGATGAATCCAATGGCTAATCCAATGTGAGATTATGGATAAGAAGATTTTAGATTTATGGAAAACTTATACTTTTCATCAAATTTTGAAGATGGCTTTGATGAAGCCAATGTGAATGCTCTTAAAAGTCGAGGGAAAGTTGCAGTTGACAACTGTTTATAATACCCATAATCATGGCCTTAGTCCACAGAAATCTCGATTCTTTCGATGTAATAGAGAAGTGAGTGACTCCGTAAAAAGAGTCCTAGATACAAATGACTTGGCTGTCATTTGAATGAATAAGAGTTTTGGATCTCTTGTTGTTGGCGCCAGTGGATTTGAGAACCTCCTCTTTTTGGAAAAAGATTCTCGCAATTATATTGACAAGGCACGACATCTACGACTTGGGAAAGGTGGTGCTGGAGCGCTTCGAGAGTACTTTTGTAGGATGCAGTACAAGAACGACGGGTTTTTTGCTTTGATGGAATTAGATGATGACGGGAGGTTGAAGAATACCTTCTGGACAAACCCAAATAGTAGGACAGCCTATCAATATTTTGGTGATGTGGTAACATTCGACACCACATACTTGATGAATAAATATGGGATGCCCTTTGCACCTTTTGTTGGTGTAAATCACCATGGGAATCAATTCTTCTGGGGGTAGGGTTGATTTCTAGTGAGGATACAGAGACCTTTACATGGTTATTCCAGACTTGGTTGCAATGTATGAATAGTATAGCTCCAAAAGCTATTATCACAGATCAAGATAGGACAATAAAAAATGTAATTGCTACTGTCTTTCCGGAAACATGACATAGATTTTACCTATGGCATATTTTGAAAAAAGTCTCCGAGAAGCTTGGCTCTCATAGTGCGTATAAAACTGGGCTGAAAAATCAGTTGATGAAATGTGTATATGACACGCAAAGTATTGAAGAGTTTGAGAGTTGTTGGGAGGGGTTCATTAACACTTTCAACTTGCATGAGAATGCCTGGTTGCAAAGTTTATATGCTGAGCGTGGCTATTGTGTGTCGGTTTTTCTAAAAGAATTATTTTGGGTTGGAGTGAGTACAACCCAGCAAAGCGAGAGCATGAATATTTTTTTTGACGGTTATGTTCATGCGAAGACCAACTTGAAGGAGTTTGTTGATCAATTTGACAATGCATTGAAAAAGAAAATTGAGAATGAAAATAACTCGGACTTCCCCTCATTTAATGTCACTATTCCCTACATAACGAGATCTCCAATTTAAAAAAGATTTCAAGAGCTATACACGAACGCTAAATTTAGGGAAGTTCAGCAGCAAATCCTGGGTGTGCTCGATATGGATCCATTTATACTTAAAAGGGATGGTGGAATAAAAACTTATCTGGTCAATGATGAAGTTCATGTTGAAGAGTTCAGTAAGTTGGTTACATATTTTGTGGAATTTAATGAGGAAGATTGTGATGCAAAGTGTTCATGCGGGTAATTTCAGATGAGGGGGATACTGTATAGGCATATTTTGGCTATATTCAAATGTAACCAAATAAAATCATTGCCGGCTAAATACATTTTAGATCGATGGAGAAAAGATATCAAAAGGAGATACACTTTAATCCGCAGTTGCTATGACGTAGGGGATCACCATCCAGATGCTAACAGATATTCACGTCTATTGAATATCTGTTATCAGATGATAACTTATGCAACGGGTTCCAATTAGCACATTGAGGATGCAGAGGGAAAGTTATATGGGATGATTGACTTATATCGTCATAACCAACAAGCACCATCTATGACCCAAACAGGTTCCAATGTTGGTTGTCCGACATTGGAGCCAACTACAGTTGGTACTTCAAAGCCGGTACTCAGTCCACTAGTTGTGAGAGGGAAAGACAGCCCCTCATCTCTGAGGAGAGCTTCCACGATGGAGAAACGGGTGCTGAAGGTTAAAGCAAAGAAGCAAAAACCACCTGTAAAAGGGAAACGTAAATAGGTGCACCATTTAAATAATTCATTTTGCTTCAATTAAATTGATTATTGTCATTGCTAATTTTTTCCTTTTAAAAAAAATAATACATACACGTTTTGTTACTTACGTGATTATTAGGGAGATGGAGGAGATGCACCAATCCGAGACACATGCATGAGTTTATTTGGCCCATCAGATATAGATAAACCCACTGTTGGAAACGTG
Organism: Carya cathayensis; assembly: GCA_011037825.1. Classification (NCBI taxonomy): domain Eukaryota; kingdom Viridiplantae; phylum Streptophyta; class Magnoliopsida; order Fagales; family Juglandaceae; genus Carya; species Carya cathayensis. The sequence goes on along the minus strand of QGSO01000335.1, from coordinate 408,067 downwards.
CAGGAAGAAGTATAATTTTTCATTGTTATATACTAAATTGTTATATAATTATATTTGAATTGCTACTTATGGGGTTATTTTTGTAATTTATCACCAGACTGTTCTAGACAACTCAACTGTTGCATTAGTGGGACGCAGCTACGAGAAGCATTCATGGGGATTCAAGAAAGTGTAATAAAAAATAAACAGTTAATTTTTCCTTAATTTATCAACATAACTTGAAAATTGAGTTATATTCATTACAGATGCAACTTGGATTAGATGGATCACAACCGGAGGAAGAGAATCAGTAGCTCGATGCAAATTATTTGTTTGAGTGCTTGTGTTCGGTTGATGGAGAAACAACATTTTCAGATCATGCTGCTAAAGTTGCAGATTTTGAAAAGCTTTGATGGAGAAGTAGCAGCTTCTTACTTGGTTGTGTTCTTTTGATGGAGAAGCAGCTTTAGATCATGATGCTTTTGTATTGGTTGTGATCTATTGTTAAGATCAAACTTGGTTATGTGGTATTTTTATGTGTATGACAAACATTGGTGATATATAAAGTATTTTTATGTGAACTGGAAGCTTGGCTCTCTTGGTTTGCTTGTGGTGTATTATATGAACTTGTGCTTAAGAATTTCAGTGGTTTGGATGTAGTGGGTTATATGAAGTATTGAAGTGTAGTTATATTTTATTTTTCATTGAAACTAGTTATTGAAAGTGAGTGGTAGAAGTTGTTGGATAACATTTTATTCTAGTGAGGAAACAAGTGCTCGGTATGGAGGAGATGTTACCTGAACATCAAGTTTCTATATCAGAATGATGTTACCTGAAAAATCATTTTATCCAACAAGGAATACATAACTTTGTTACCTGAACATCAAGTTTCAGGATGCACAATCTGTTTTGTTCATCATGTTTCCCCTCACATAGGTATTGAACTTAACCATATAAACCCAGAACATCAGGATCTGTTTGTTCATCATGTATAGGTATTTAACTTAAGCATGTAAACCCAGAACATCAAGCATTGATATTCCAACGAAATCACAATAAAAACACAATAATGTACATCAATTATTGTATTAACAATCAGACATCTACAATTGTTCAACCTTTTATACATTCCTCACTACATAGGTTCTACCTCCTGTGATACAATTACACCAATATCCATTGAAAATGACCAAAATGTAGTTATAGTATTTCCACCATCACTTAACATTACTTCTGACTTACTTAACAGTATTAAGTTACAACTTTTTTGCAAGAACCTTAATACAATCCAACATCACTTAGATACTAGTATGTAACAAATCAAAATAATGACTAAAGCTCAAAACAACCGGAATAGTGTGCGGGAGCGCCTGATTTTAGCTTCTTACTGAAGAAGCATCCACTCTTTTTTCATAATCTCCTCATTTATGCTACCTAGCAAAATCTCTTTCTTCTCGATCTCATCCGCTTTCTTTCGGAGCTGAATCTCCATTTTCTCAATATCCTCGAGCATCTTAACCAAGTCTGCCTCCTTCATTAGCAATTCATATTTCCTTTTCAAAAGGTCTTGTTCTATGTCTTGACTATTTGCCCACTTGAAATATTTGCAGTACGGTAGTCCCTAACCATTTTAAAGGAAAAGATTAGATATGCAAGAATATTGAGTAAGACTAAAAATGTAATGCAAATGTTTAAGATGAATACTGTAATTACCTCAGTGTTGTACTTTAAACATCATAAGAAGGCTCAGCCAAGATTTCTTCTAGTATTTGAGTATTTCAGTGTGGCTTCAACCTCACAGAAGCACACTGGTGTACTCAAAGTACGATTTTCACCATATGCAGAAGACATTGATGATGATGACATTCTAACCAAAACTAGATTCACAATACAATAATCTAAACAGCAGAAAAAAATAAAAACATTTCACAATAGCTAACATCAACCAAACTCGGCAAAGGGAAAATTAGATGCTTCATTAAATTCTACGCAATAATGTACATCTTCCAAACCAAAAAATATAATTGATTTACTTCGATTCTAACAACATGGAGTAACAATAACTAACATCAACCAATAAGGCAAATAGAAAATTAGAAAATTAGATGCTTCATTAAATTCTGCACAATAATGTACCTCTTCCAAACCAAAAAACAGAATTGATTTACTTCAATTCTAACAGCATGGAGTAACAATAACTAACATCAACCAATAAGGCAAAGAGAAAATTAGAAAATTAGATGCTTCATTAAATTTTACATAATAATGTACGCTTCCAAACCAAAAACAGAATTGATTTACTTCAATTCTAATAGCATGGAGTAAAAATAACTAACATCAACCAATAAGACAAGGAGAAAATTAGAAAATTAGATGCTTCATTAAATTCTACACAATAACGTACCTCTTCAAAACCAAAAAACAGAATTGATTTACTTCAATTCTAATAGCATGGAGTAACAATAACTAACATCAACCAATAAGGCAAAGAGAAAATTATATGCTTCATTAAATTCTAGACAATAACGTACCTCTTCCAAACCAAAAGACAGAATTGATTTACTTTATTTCTAACAGCATGGAGTAACAATAACTAACATCAACCAATAATGCAAAGAGAAAATTAGAAAATTAGATGCTTCATTAAATTCTACATAATAATGTACCTCTTCTAAACCAAAAAACAGAATTGATTTACTTCAATTCTAACAGCATGGAGTAACAATAACTAACATCAACCAATAAGGCAAAGAAAGAAAATTAGATGCTTCATTAAATTCTACAAATAATGTACTCTTCCAAACCAAAAAAAGATTGATTTACTTCAATTCTAACAGCATGGAGTAACAATAACTAACATCAACCAATAAGGCAAAGAGAAAATTAGATGCTTCATTAAATTCTACACAATAATGTACTCTTCCAAACCAAAAAACAGATTTGATTTACTTCAATTCTAACAGCATGGAGTAACAATAACTAACATCAACCAATAAGGCAAAGAGAAAATTAGATGCTTCATTAAATTCTACACAATAATGTACCTCTTCCAAACCAAAAAACAGAATTGATTTACTTCAATTCCAACAGCATGGAGTAACGATAGCCACCATCAACCAGTTTGACAAAACCACCATTAGATGCTTCATTAAATGAAAACACAATAATGTATATCTTCCAAACCAGAAAACATAACCTTTTTTCTTCAATATAAATAGCATGGAGTAACAATAGCCACCATCAACCAGTTTGACAAAGCTACCATTAGATGCATCATTAAATTAATACACAATAATGCAGAAATGTAAGTAAAAAAAAGAACTGATTTAATTAAATTAAAAGTGATTTACTTAAATTAAAACACAATCATGTAGCAATCCAAACCAAAAAACAAAACTGATTTACTTAAGTTAAAATACATTACTTAAATTGAAACACAATAACGTAGCAATCCAAACAAAATAACAGAACTGATTTACTTAAATTAAAACACAATAATGTAGCAATCCAAAACAAAAAATAGAAATGATTTACTTAAATTAAAATACATTACTTAAATTAAAATACAATAATGTAGCAATCCAAAACAAATAATAGAACTGATTTACTTAAATTAAAACACAATAATGTAGCAATCCAAACCAGATAGAACTGATTTACGTTAGGGTTCTTGCACACTCAATCAAACCTACAAATGCAATAACAAATCATCAGGTGTCAAATATTAGAGAACTTACCATATTAGAAATAATTAGTTTTCAAATAAACGGGTTAGAGAGCTTACCATGCCTTAAGTTTCTCAGTCAGTCATCCCGAGAATAAGACCATGTCGTTTAATTATGACTAGGGATACGTAGAGAAAGGGGAAATTTTAGGGTTAGGGTTTTCAAAATGAAGAGAAAGAGGAAATTTTAGGGTTAGGGTTTTCGGAAAAAGGGAAATTTTAGGGTTAGGGCTTTCAAAATGCAGATTATAAGGAAATTTTAGTGTTAGGGTTTTCGAAAAAAACGGAAATTTTAGGGTTAGGGTTTTCAAAATGAAGAGAAAGAGGAAATTTTAAGGTTAGGTTTTCAAAAAAAAAAGGGAAATGAACGGGTTGGGATATTCAGAATGAAGAGAAAGATAAAATTTTAGAAGGGTTATCGTGAATGCAATCTTGAAAAACGAAGGACCCCAACAGTTGAAGATGGATAATGAAGAGAATGACGGAAGGAGATGGTGAAATCGAATGGGAGAAATATTTCTCTCAGAAATCAAAACCAAATGATTCTAAGAGATGGAAGAGACGAAGCTCCGTATTCTGTAGGGAGAAGGGGATGAAATTTTGCAGTCGAAGAGAAAGGGAGATGGGGGATGGTGATCCTGGTGAAAATGAGGGAGAAGAATGAAATGAAAAGCGCTGACCTCGATTGTTTGTCGTGATGTGCTACGGAAGACGAAATGCATTGTTTAATTAAAACTTATGCCATATCGGAGCTGACTACGCCGCGTCTCCCCATCCCGATTGTAAAAAGCATTTCTCAACGGAAAAAATAGAGGTTTAGTTCTTTCAATAGAGCAAAAGAATACCCGGAACAAAATAAGAAGACGAAATTCTATTTTTGGGGCATTATTTACGTTTTGACGATAAAGGAAAATGATAACCTTGAGAACTGAAGTTTTCCCTCTGCGCACCTTCAAAAGTTTAGGTATGAGATTTTAGAAAGAGGAAAAGCAATATAACAGATAAAATATAATTTTTTTTAGTTCCGGAACAAAATAGAGTCGCGTACTAATCTGTTTATCAATAATGATTCTTTCATATTCAAAATTTAAATTAGCATTACTTTTAATAAAATTTACTTTTTGACCAATCACATTAGATCAATATATATTAATACATAATTATGTTTACAATTACATTTTTTTTTCTAAAAGTAAATAGGACATAGGGCCAAAATCCATGCTCATAAAATCTCGGTCTTCAAGACTGGGACTGGACAGGAACCGTGACGTGGCTCCTAGACCGGATTTGCCATGTACACTTGTGTGCGGTGTGCTTTGTAGAGCCGGCCTTCAAATAGTTTATTTATTTATTTATTTTTTATGTAAATTATTCATTTTGTCCATGATTAAATTGTAATGACGAATATTTATTTGTTGGTCTGATGGTTTCGTTGTTGTTATTTTCTCCTCCTCTCGGTGTCTTTTAGGTTAATTTTAATTCACCATTTAGGAGGTGATTCTAACATAAACTCTCAACATCTTTTTTCTTCTTCTTCTTCTTTTTTTTTTGGGGATAGCGGAGGTGGCGGTGGCTTAAGTTTGGTTCTTAAAACTTGGGTGTTTATATGAGACTGTCCGTGCATGAATCTGCGTTTGGTTGTTGAATGTAGTGGTTGAGAATGTATGGCACAAGAGGTGGTGGCTGGGTTAGTGGGGGTAAAACAGAAGCCTAAAGGTAATGGTAGATGTATAAAAAAATAGGAATAGCTGTCGCTAAATCAAAATGTATGAAAAGTAGAAATACAAGATGGCATCATAGATCTGCAGATATCGACCATCTGCGATCTGTAGAATTTCAGACAAAAACAGAGTTCCCTGTGACATATACGGCTTTGCTTTGAATGTTTTATCGGCTATCTATTTGCCCTTTTTCTAGTCGATTGTCTCATAGTTGGTTTGTCAAACTTACTGTACTAGTGTTTGTGCATAGATGATGTGTATTCTCATCTTTGAAGAAAGGAAATTTTATGCTTATATATCAATAATGGGAGGAGCAAGCAACAAATTGTTTATATTTTTCCACAATAACGACATATTCTCAAAATTTGCTTCATTTCTACTAATGCATAGTAGGTTATGTGTTTTTCTTCCTTTGTTGTTTTTGCAATTCTTATACCGGTGATTCTTTTGAGGGGTGTTATATATAAATATATATATATATATATATGTTCTTTTATATGCAGGACATGCTCAGGCTTATGAGACAAGAGATAAACTCATGGCAACGCATTCAGAACTGGCTGAAGAGGGGGGCAATACAGATGGTAATAATAAAACCAACTGGCAATAATATACTAAGCCACCACTTGCAGACATAGCTGGGAAGGGCTTCTTCACGAAGGAAATTGACGAGGCGAGGCGCTCATAAATTGTGAAATTGGCATTGCTGTCCACTCAATGAAAGATGTTCCAACTTACTTACCAGAGAAGACAATTTTACCATGTAACCTTCAGTGTGAGGATGGGAGAGATGCGTTTATTTCCTTGAGTGCTGCTTCGGTAGCAGATCTCCCAGCTGGGAGCACTGTTGGTACTGCTTCGCTGAGAAGAAAGTCACAATTACTCCATAAATATCATCTCTCAATATAAGTTAGTACGTTATATCAGTGATCTATGCATATCTTGATTGAACAATAAAGTCAATTTGATGTTATTGCATTAACTTGAGGTCTGAAAATGGCTATCTGGTTTGTTGTAGTCAGCCTGATTGCATTGTAACTCTAGTTCTATGGCAGGAGTGCTAAGACAAACCACCAATAATCAGTTGTTACAGTCTTACAGAGACACATATTGTTTAAACTTAGCACGACAATTTGTATTAACTATTTTTGCCAAACATTCACTTGTAAGTGATTATTTTTTGTGTTGCTTAGACACTTGGAGGTGATTAATTGTTTTTTTTTTTTGCATACCATGGTGGCTGTTATTAATGCTATATGTAGGAGTATCTTAATGGGGAGTTAGATGTTATATGGATTAATTGGATCTAAATTGAGTGGCAATGCTGCACGGGTTTCCTATATTAAAGCTATTGAACATGGAATCTATGAAGATGGACTCTGTTAGTGCGTGAATTTTTGGATGAATATGAGTTAGCATTCTTCTTCCCCTCCTGTAAGTGGTTGGTTTTTCTTGTTGCATGCCCCTTGCCCCTACACATGTTTACCTCAATGGCGATATTGTGTTGGTAGTGTTTGTTGCATTCAGATCTTTATTTTCTCAGGGCGCCTTTAGTTCATTTACTTCCCATCTATACTCTTGAATCCCCTTTATATTTTTTAGTAAAATTCCCTCTTTTCCCTTAATGATACAATTGCATCTAGACTTTATTATTGGTTTGGAAAAATTACATTCTTCACTTACAAAATACTACCTATTTTTTATTGCACCCAAAACTACAAAAAAAAAAAACTCAATTTGCATCCTAGACTTCTTTGTTTTTCAATTTGCACCCTCGATTAAAATATGGCTGTTAGGATGTACTAAAAATTGGGCATGTGACATACTCTTATCGATAAGATTTTAGTTAAGGGTGAAAATTGAAAAATATTGGTAGTTAGGTTGTGTTTAGTTTGAGATGAGTTGTGAATAGTAGGTTGGCTACGTTTGGATGTTGAGATGAGTTGAGTTGTGAATAGTAGTATTTTGTGGGGGTCCGATTGAGATAGGTTTAACTTTTTTAGGTTGAGATGGGTTTAACTTTTTAGGTTGAAATGTATGAAGTAGGTTGAGATGACTTTTAACTTTTTATGAGAAGTTGAAAAAGTAGTAGGTTCTATCAATGATTGGTTTGAGATGAGTTGAGATGGTTGCAAATTGAAACTTTTGTAGTTTAAGGTGCAAAGTGAAAAAAGATGGTAATTTGTGGGTGAATGGCGTAACTCCCCCATATTTTTTCTCAAATGTTTTAGCATTTTACGATTTTTGTTTCCTTTTATTAATTTTTTGTTTGCTTTGGGTTAACTTCATCTTCTAGGGGCTGGAAAATTTTTGTGGCAATGTCCAAACACGTTTGAGAAAGCTAAATAAGGGTGCAGTTCAAGCAACATTGTTGGCGCTAGCTGGTCTTATATGCATATATATGACAGAAAATGTGACCTTGATTCTTTCAGCTGATGAAATGCTTCCAGCAGTTGCTCAAGGGGCAATTGGGATTGCCTGTAGAAGCAATGATGATAAGATGGTATGTTTATTTGCACTCTTGCCTCAGTTACTGGTTTTAGTGATTTTGATGATCATACCAACAGTTGACCAAGATATTTTTTTATAAGTAATGTAAAGTTGACCAAGATATTTCATATCCTATGAGCATAACTTCTACTTTGGCCACAAAATATTATTTCTTGACTTTAGGCAAATGTTATGACTTCATGTTCAATTAGTGGTAAGTGTAACACAACATTTAAATTTGTGAGCAAATAAAATCAATTAGCCTGGTTGGATTAAGTTTTTTGGAGGAATTTGATTCCTGAAGTGTGAATCATATTTGACGATATCTAATATGGCCTGAATATTGGATATTGAGATAGGAAATTGTGTGAGGGAATATTGCAGCCGCAACACAGGTTATGAATGGGAAAATGGGAGCCACAAAATCTGTGGAATGCAAACTTTACATTAAGACTGAAATTTTTAAATGTTTTTATGGTTGGGGTTTCTCAATTTAAATAGTGTGTGGTCATTCATGTACAAGCAAAGACAAAATATTGTTGTTCCGGGATGAGTAGATGCATAATCTCCTGAAAATGGTGTTCGTCTTGATTTGACATGCATACAGTGTTAGTATAATTTATGCTGTTGAGGAGTGAGTGGCACATGCATTCTAAGACCCCAACCAAAAAATATGCTGATATGGAGTGCTTCTTATTCTATTTATGTTGGAGCAATATGTGTGTTTTCATATCAGCAATAATGCTGATAATGCTTTTGTCAATGTTTTTTTGTTTTGGTAGGTATTTGTAATATCATAATTATATTTGTTCAAATACTTTACAACCCATTTTACACTAACCAATGTGATAGTGTCACTTCATAGCATACTTTTGATATCAACCAATCACATACCACCAATTTACTTGTATCTCTTTTGCGCAATTAAAGAATCGGAAGTGATTTCATAAATCAATGGAAGTGCTAGAGCTTGTTTTCTTTAGAGGTTGGGCCTTGGTCTTGGTGGTATGCTCTCTGCAGGTCTAAAGTTGGAATCCTCTTGGGTGCATGCAACTTATAGGGGCCATCAAACTGGGTGGCGCCCTCAAGACTAGTTTGGACTATGTTCTTGGACACCGGTGCCAATAAAAAAAGTACTAAGGTTTTTTTTTATTTGAATATAAAATTTTACATAACCACCCTTTATTGAAAACAGAGTTATAAAATGATATGGAAAAGGGTAATATGTGTATTATTTATTACTCAATGTATTATATTTAGATCTCTAACTTAATATCAAGATTTATGTTGCTCTCAAGCATTACATTATAGCAGTTGTCGGAAATATTTCATTCTGCCTCTTGGAACTACTCTTTTTACTATTGTTAGTTTTCCCTGGCAGGCTAATTACATAGCCTCATTGAATCATAAGGAAACAAGAGTACTTCCTCATGAGTACTTGCAGTTGCCTTTGAGAGGGCCTTTCTCAAGACCTTAAATGGATCTTGCCGCACTCCTATTGCCGGATATGCTTACAAGGATGAGGATGACAATTGCTTATTTAAAGGGTTTGGTAGCTTCCCCGGATGGAACCCGTGGTATGAACATCTTTTCTCAGTGAGGATATTTTACTCATCTTGTCTCCATTCAAGGAGTAATATTCTTTAACACTGCAATTCTCTCTCTCTCTCTCTCTCTCTACTGTAGTAATGGAAACATCTAGAAAAGGCCTATATGCTCATGAAGATATGGTTATGATGGGAAAAGATGCTGGCAATGAGCTTCTTTTGCGGGCTGGTCCTAGCTTTTTAGGTTTAGTAAAGTAGGATAAACCGTTGAGGAAGGAGAGAAAATAAGTTGAAGGCTTCATGTTTAAACTTTAGGTGATTGCTTCCAATGAGCTTATTAGTCCTTGGAGCCGCTCATGTTTATTGTAACTTTCATATTCACTGTATACTAGATATTGACAAATCAATGCTGATAGTGTTGGACTGTCTTTTCTGATGTGATAATACAGGAAGAAAAAACTTGAAGCAGTGTGAACTAGCTAGCTAGCAATATCAAAATGGTGCAGATGGTAGTTTCTGATTGGCCAAGAAGTGTGTAACCAGTTGGAGAGACTGTTTGGGTGCAAGAACTGGAACTTCATGACCCGCACCTCTGATGGTTACAAACATAATCCCATCATACACAACTGTCCAACCGCCAACCTATTCAATCCAACATACATACAAAACATTCCAGTCAAGCGTATGTGTTTCTATCTCCAAACATGAGAAAATTCTTGAAAATAATATACTTTTTCTATAAGTAAAAACAAACAAGAACTAAATTTACCTGCTGATTGTTGTACCAGGGAGTCCAATCTTCAAGAACACGCAATCCAAGCTTTCTCAATGCGTATCTAGTCGAGGTTACTGGTACTCTTCCATCTGTATCTCCACTGTCAAAGGAATAATTATTCTTTGCATTTTAGACCATACATATGTAGTAGCTAGTACTGCATGGCCACAAACTAGTAAATAGTTAAGAGAGTTGAATGAATAATGTACACAACATTTGTGGATTACCTATAAATCCAAATGCGGAGACCCCCATCGACAAGTTTTTTAATTGTGGGAAGAATTGAGGTTGGTGCATCCTTCCAAAACGTGATGGTCAGGCTGTACATCATAAAATAATTAATACAGATCAACTCATACCTGGCTAGCCAATAAATATCGTAATATTATATGTACCTTCAGATGTTCATGATTTTTTCGTTTTTTTCATGATATATGCATGGATTTATACAATATGTACCTGCAATGAACCCACCGATAGGGAATTTTGGTAACATTGGCATGCAATGCTTCTTGAACATCTTGCCTATTAAAATACTCTGTAGTGTATGTTGGTGAACAAGGGTCGTAACCTGCCCGTGATCTGATCATCTTGTACCATCCATCCTATAATGCAATAAAAAATTATCTAGAAAAATCATAATGTTCTTATATTAACAGTCCTCAAGATCATGTCATCTTGCTTTCTTATATTTTTGTAACTGTTTGATAGTATTTTTTCTAAAATCATAATTACTGTACTGCACGACCAAGTGAAGGATTAAGAACTTACGAATTTAGAAAAGTGATGGGGAGAGATACCATGGATCGAAGGGTACTGCTGCCTTGTGATGTTGCTACTATTGTTTCCAACGCAAGTAGGAGTGTACAAGCTATACATGTCAATAATATTATAGACTTGGTAGTACTCCTCCATAGCCTTATCGCAGTCAGTGGATGAGTTTTCTTGGCTGAAGTTGCACTTGCTCTTAATTTCATGGTACAAGCGATCGGATATAACCGCATGATGCCATGCATAATCGATCATTCCCGTCTGATCTGTTTCGTCGTCTATCGCTGCATTCCCGATCTGCATTTTACCTCATGATCAGGAGCCGGCCAGTGTTTGATTAATTATGCTAGCTAGCTAGATATATATCGTACGTAAGTGATTACTGATGATACACATGCATGCATCATACATATAATTAATGTTGTCCTGTATGTTCTTTCTTGGAAGTATGCTCACCATGAATCCTTTGAAGTTTATGTAGTTTTGCTTTGATGCTTTCTTATTTCCCTCGAAAACAAGCTCAGAAAGTTGTGGAACATAATGTCCTGAAACATAAATAACGATAAGGACATAACATCGGCAATGATAATGACTAAAATCTACTATATTTTTCATTAAATGAATATTATCTATGCACGATTCCTGTCTGGAGAAGATTTTAATTACCTGCATAGCTTTCTCCAGCAATGTAGAATTCATGAGACTTGAACTGTGGGAATCTTCGAAACCAGTTTAGTAGGAAAGTATACGAGTCCTTAGCTAACCAAACAAATCAAGAGCCATGCATCAGAACTGGAAAAGCAACTTCTGATGAGGATGGGATGTAAAAATGGTATATCTATATGGCAATGAATTACCCGTAACAGTGTCGCCAAGTTCGTTGATATCACTACTAGTATTGGTGTAGGAAAACCCAACTCCAACAGGAGATTCAACAAACAATAAATTGGCAGCTGTTAAAAAACACAAGGAGTGGTATTAATATAATTTGTATAAGCTGTTAGTTTCAAAGCAAGCTAGCTGCTCGATACGAACCTGTGTTCCATGAGTATGGGTTGAACTTTAGCTTTGGTTTGCTTCCATTTTCAGGGAAGAAAGGACCTAGCTCCTCTGCTTCTCCAAACCCTATGGATGAACACCCGGGACCTGAAATTTTATAGATTAATTACGAGAATATACATATATACATGATTAATACACTTCTTTGAAAATCAACCTGATCGATCGTGATCATGTATTGAATTACTCTACTGCCTTCCAAAACAGGAAAAAAATTATTCGTAAATTACCACGATCAATTGACCAACCATTAATGCATGTGAGTTACACGATAGGATTAGCTTTTTCACGCTGTAAGGTTCTTGATATCAAGAACCGAACCTCACCTTTCCAGAATGCAAAACAATCGAAACAAGAACTCAAATTGCGACGAGTTGACTCACAAATGATCAAATGCAAGATTCCATTCTTGAATCTTCATAGAGAACTTTCAAGGAGCTCTCAACCTCCAATTCATTAACTCCATAATTCACAAGATGATTTTACATGGAAATGGCTACTGCTTTTACAGTTGCAGAACCACGAAACTGAATCATAAGAACCAAACTCACCGGATAGCTAAAGACTAAACGCATGAACTAAACCATAAAATGAATACTACAATTACAAAACTACTTACATCATTCCTTATTAAAACTAAACGCACCGTTTCATTAAATGAATTACTTAGCCTAAACTGCACTTCATATTCCTTCATCTTCTCATATCCTCAAGACCGTTAAAGCCGTTATTATTTCCTGCAATCTGCTACTTCTATTGCATCTGTCACTCAGTTTCTCCAAAGACCAATCATCACCAAGCTTCCTCCTCTAAAGGCCCTGCCCCCAAGCACCTGTAACACACGCACTACAACCTAAATGTTTTCCAAAAGTCATTTTCGTTGTAAAAATTTTTTTAAGAAGGATATTGATTTTTTGGGACGAAAAATTTTATCTGAAAAAAACATTTAATTTGTTTTAGTGAGGGATTCCAAAACCATCCCTCGACTGTAATTAATTAAAATCCATAAATACACATATAATATATATGTATATATATAATAAATGGTTATTCCAAGTATTTTTTTTTTTTAATATTACAGGAGGAGAGTTTTGAACCTAAGTTTTTTCCATTTGGAGAATCGGGTCATATGCTATCAGGCCATTAGACTTTTGGTATTTTCCAGGTTTTTTTATCACCCTCATGATGCATGTATATATGTATAAGGTGTTCAGGAACATTGTATTCAAAAATATTAATCGTAGCATGCATGCATGTAGGGTTTGCCAGCCTAGCTATATATAATGAATTAGATAAACATGGTAGTTAATACACCTAAATATTATATGTTTGTTTCAACGATTTTCTATATTTCTTGTTCTAAGAAGAAACTGATCATCTATATAAATATGCTATATATATATATATATATATATGAGAAATGATAGTTGCAGTTGTGAGTGTGCAAACGTCGTGTAATCACTTTAAAAAAAAGTAAATAAATATGAGACCCACGTAAAAAAAAATTAATTTTTTAATAATAGATGTTTAATTGCTTATTATATTATTTTATGCATTTGAACTTAATCAAGTAGATTCATGATTGATCATGATTTGAACATCTCGATCGTTCGAGACTTCATTTTCTTAGACCTTTAAATTATATATTTATATTTATATATGGATAAAGAAGGATAACCGTATGCGTAGGCGCGGAGTTATGATGACAGCAACGGAAACTAATTGACGAATGATAATTAATAGTAATGAGCTAATAACGACAACAGGTGATGAAAGAGAGAGCTTACCTAATTAACAAACAAATTTATGGGAAGAGATTAATATTAATAATTTATATTATATATTAATATATATATTTACAACAAAGAAAAAAGAAATTAAAAAGGCTTCCATAAATTAAATTAAATTTGAATGAATATATATATATATATATATATATATACACACACACACAGCTACCTCCATTTAGCCAGAGTAGAACAGGTTTTCCTTCTGGTTTCTCTGTTGCTTCAAAAAACCAGTAGAAGAGTGCTCTTCCATGAGTTTGATTGACAGTAACATATCCTGCATATTGCTTGAAATTCACCAAAGGCTGGCCTGGAAGTCTATCCACTCTGTCTGCTTCTTGTTGGGCCAAGCTTTCATCAGTATAAGCTGGCTCAGATCTTGCTGAAGTTTTTGTACATGAACTGATCATTACAAGCAAAAGAAAAAGGAAGAAATTCAGAGAGAATGGAGAGAAAGCCATTAGGACCACCTCTTTCGGCCTTATCCTCTCTCTCTCTCCCTCTCTCTCTCAAAATGAACACTTAGAAACACACAAGGAACGTGCAGACTGAATGGTTTAAATAGGAAAGAATTGGAAGGCACATATATAGGAATCATGTATATGATTATATATATGGTTGTGAATATCTTTTATTTAATATGAAAGATCCATTCCATTCCATACATAAATCATGATGATGACTTTATTCCATATAGCCGTGGGAGCATTTCGTTTTGGAAGTATGCTTTTGCCAATATATGCTCGGAATTTTTGCACACTCTTTGCGCCCACTGATGTGATTGGCCAAAATATTATTTTATATTAAAAAAAGTGATGTAGCCATTACATTAATAGAGTGCATATAGACCACACAAAAGTGCTGTATATCTAATTTTTAACCCATATTTGAAATTGTTGCTTCTATTAAAAACAAAGGGACCATTTGACTTCTAGAACTTGAAATTGTAGTGCCTTTATGTAGAAGGGAGTGATCCTTTTTCTTTTCAATCCACGGCTAGCTTGCGATTTTTTGCTTCATGGAGTAGTACTTATATTATATCAAATCAAAAGGACGATATCTGCGGTCTGTCTAGTCAATATAATGCTTAATTTGCATGGAAATCTTTCAAACACATGCACCAGCTTAATGAATGTTATGAATTAATGTACTGATCTGTAGATTATCTGGAAATTAGTTAAACTTCCGTGTCACTGACTCAATACATGTACATATCATCACTAGCACGAAAATTATGATCAACGAGTTCTTTTACTTTTATGCAAGACATGAGCAAATATTTGGTTTCAGACTTTGGAGCAAGCCTGGATGGAAGATTATCTTGTTGTTATCCGTGACATAAGGTTTCTTGCTCTTGCTGAAAAGCAAGCTAGGTAGGAGTCATGTAATCTTGATTTATTCATGAAAATTATGAAATTTTTTCATTTTTCAAAAAGAAGTTATACAATCAGTCTGGTAGTTTTGCATGATTAACTTTTTGCTCCATATATATATATATATATATTTTTTTTTTTCATTTGATCATTTTGCTTCTTGGGTTTTACAATTTTATCATTTAGATCCCTCAAATTTATCTTGTTGATGTAGCTTCCCACGTGTCTAAAACAAGAAATAGATAGAACCTGTGAGATTGTGGTTTGGGATAGTAGCCGATCATCGTGTGCACTTCGTCAAAATGAAATTGAAGGGTCAAGCCAGAGTGTGGTGGCAAAGCGTGGAAGAGCAGTTGCACCGACTTCATTAACCACCTATCGCTGACTTGGAGGAGATGAAGATGAAGCTGCAAGAGAAATACTTGCCAATCGACTATAAAGAAATGTTGTTTGAAGAATTGTTGTTGTTGAGGCAGGGGAGTACATCCGTCGTTGAATACACCAATAAGTCCCATGAACTTAGCATCTGTAGCTATGTCTCCGAGACGGAACGCCAATCGATTGCACGCTATAAGGCTGGACTGTGAGACAATATACGAAGGGAACTCCTCATCATTCGGCTACTAAGTGTTGAGGAAGCCTACCAACTGGCCCTACGCGTTGAGTAGCAATATGGACCGACACCACAAAAGCCAACACCCAACTAGGGAACATTCGCCCCCAAGAGCTCCATAGCGCCTAGACCAGTAGATCGGACCACCAACTGGAGCTATGTGACACCAGGAAAAAGAACACCAGAGTGTGACCACAACAAAAATAAGCTGAAAGAATGCTACAAGTGCGGAGGCAAAGGGCACTTTGCTGTTATTTGTCCAAGTCAAGAATAGAGGCTCACGTTGACGTGCATGTGATAATCCCCATATAGTCGAAGAGGGAGGAGCATGCTTTGAGTTGGGTGATGAGGAGAGAAAGACTTCAGAGGAAGTATTGGAGGGTTCCAAACTACTTGTGTGTGTCATTTGGAGGGTGTTGATAGGCCACAAGAAGGAGGAACCAAGTGGGGAGGACTGGTTGCGCAGCAATATATTCCATACATGAGTCGAGCATCAAGGAAGAGCTCAGAACCTCATCATAGATAATGGTAGCAGCACCAATGTCATATCTAGTGACATAGTTCAAAAACTGAAATTACCAGTAGAGAAGCACCCCAACCCCTACAAGCTGAGTTGGGTGGATGATACGTCGATACCCGTCAAGCATCAGCGCTTGATTACTTTATCACAAGGGAAGGCTTATGTGGATACCCTATGATATGATGTGATACCAATGAAAGCATGCCATATACTATTGGGGAGGTCTTGGCTTTATGACAAGCGGGTTAGGTATGATGGATACAAAAATACTTATTCCTTTATGTTTGCTTGCAAGAAAGTAACTTTGCAACCTATGAAAATCCATGACTTTGACGCTCTGACAGGAGAGGACTGAGTACTCACCCTTCAAAAATTCACTCAAGAGAGCTGTGACTGTGGGGTCATCTTTGTGTTAGTCACCAAAGCGAGTGAGCCTGAACTGAGTAGTACCTCTCGAAATCAGTGTTCTCCTGGAAGAATTTTCGGACCTAATCCCAGAAGAACTGCCCCACACACTACCTCCCATGCTAGACATCCAGCACGCCGTGGATCTAGTGCCTGGAGCCATGTTACCCAGCATGGCTGCATATTGAATGAGTCCAAAAGAGCACCAAGAGCTCCAATGACAAATCCAGGAACTACTCGACAAGGGGTTCCTTAGTGAGAGCCTCAGCCCCTGTGCGATACCCTAATTGCTCACTTTGAAGAAGGATGGCAGCATGCCGTGGATCTATAGCTGGCACATGGTAGCTATAAACAAGATCACGGTAAAGTATCGCTTCCCTATTCCGCGTTTGGATGACATGTTGGACATCCTACATGGCGCAAAGGTCTTCTAAAATATTGATCTTCAGAGTGGATACCATTAGATTTGCCTTAGGGTGGGCGACAAGTGGAAGACAACCTTCAAAACGAAGGAGGGGCTTTTTGAATGGCTAGTGATGTCGTTCGGGCTCACTAATGCCCCCAACACTTTTATGCACATCATGATGCAGATTCCTCGACCCTTTATCAATAAGTTCGTGGTGGTATACTTTGACGATATACTCATTTTCAGCGTCAGTTACATGGACGATCTGCACCATCTTCATCAAGGCCTCCAAGTCTTGCATTTCGAGAGTTTCTATATCCACCTCAAGAATTGTAGCTTCGCACAAGACTCAATGCTCTTCTTGGGTTTCATAATTTCTGCAAGCGGTATTTCAGCTGACCCTTCAAAAGTGCAAGCCATCCTTGACTAGCCAGCACGCACAAATGTGCATGAGACACGTTCCTTCCATAACCTTGCGTCTTTCTATCGGCGCTTCATCAACATTTGCTCATGTCTAGTCAATATCATCACTAGCACGAAAATAGTGATCAACGAGTTCTTTTAGTACTTTTACGCAAGACATGAGCAAATGCTTCAGACTTTGGAGCAAGTCTAGATGGAAGATTATCTTGTTGTTATCCATGACATGAGTGTTCTTGTTGAAAAGCAAGCTAGCTAGGAGTCATATTGTAATCTCGATTTATTAATGAAAATTATGAATTTTAATTTTTCAAAAAGAAGTTATAAAATCAGTCATGTAGTTTTGCATGATTAACGTTTTGCTCCACACACACACACACACACACATATATATATTCATTTGATCATTTTGCTCCTTGGGTTTTTACAATTTTATCATTTAGATCCCTCAAATTTATCTTGTTGATGTAGCATCCCATGTGTCTAAAACAAGAAATAGATAGAACCTGATCTTGCTGTTATTCAATTACTTTGTCATGAGATTGTCTACTGATCAAAAGTCAACTTAATTTGTGAGATATTTGTCAAAGAGAACTTCAAGGCTAAAAAATAACCCTAGTTTGCAGAATTGTAATCCCATTTTTTTTCCTTCGAATTCTTCCAGGAAAAATAACTTGTATTAATATTGGACCCCTTTCTTTTTATAAAAGAATTTAAAAAAAAAAAATAGTGCTTCTACGAGAAGGGATCTTGGCGCAGGTTAGGCATGCACGAACGAGTTGGGATTGGCACGTCAACTATAAGTAAAGAAAAGAAAATAGAAGATGACCAATTGGCAATTGCCCAAGAACGGAATTGGAAGAACTAGAACTGGAAGGCTGAAATGCACAAAACACGAATAGAGGCCTTCGTCGTTCCTTGCCGGTAGAAGAACTGCAACCCATTTCCGTCTCCCTCATTCACGTTCATCTCAAAATCACTGATTTTTGCAACCTATTTTTGAAATCCATTCAAGTTCGTTGTTCTTCTGCGACCCGTTCCTCAACTGGGCTGCACTGCACTCCTCCGCCAACCACCCCACAAACGACTTCTACCAATAATTTTTTTGATATGTTTGGACATGGGTCTACACCAAAATTGTTGTTTGATACAATCACCATGCATTTATGCTTACCTATTCATTTATGGAATCAAGAACAAAATATAAGTGAATTCTAGATTGAACATGAATCTGGATTAGGTTTAAACGATATTAAATTGAATGCTCAACAAAAGTGGACTGAAGAAATTAAAGAGCAGACCAAATACCTTCTTGAAGATAGCTAGAGAGCTTGAGGCATGATAGGTGCCATGCTCGAAACTACAAGTCCCAGATGGAGTTCCAAAACTTGCAAATTTAATTGCAGAAATGAGCTGCCCGCCTTTGGTCAAGAACAAAATGTAATCAAATCTAGAGAGAGAGAGAGAGAGAGTACCTTGGCTGTCGAAATCGATGGAGGACAGTGAGATGAAAATGGGAGTTTGTGGCCGTTGAGCATTTCCGCAATGTTCAGAAACCCATCTCGGGTTTTGGCTGCGCTTCGGAGATGGAGGATGTTTAGAAACCCATCTCGGGTCTGGGAAAGTTTCGGACATGGAAGATGTTCGAAAACCATCTCGGGTCTTGGCTATGAATGGATTGTAAGAATGGAGGAGATGGACAACGATAAGAATGAAGGACAGTGAGAATGGAGGAGGAAGAAGGAGGAGGGAATCCGAATGGTTCGTGCAAAATGCACTGTATCATTTTCCATGTAGAGTTTGTGCGCAATCCCTTTGCCAAGTCCCCTGTAGGTATCATTTTCCTAAAAAAAATTAAGTAATTCTACATAATGAGATTGGATATGATAGGAAAGTATATATGTAATTATATATATTGAGGGTAGAGTGATTTGAAAAATGCATGAAAATTAAACAAAATGGAAACAGCCACCCAACTTATAATTTTGGAATTAATCATAGATTGACAAGATGATCAACAAGAACCATTTTGCTCCCCACTACCTAATAAAAAAAGAAGAAGAAGAAGAAGAAGAAGAAGCCTAGCTTATATCTATCTACGAACAGATAAAGAAAACACCCAGCCTTTATAGATATAATTAACAAGAAACACACACGCCTTGATAGATAAGATATAAGCACGTACGTACAAGACGTCATTTTGCATGTACAAATTAAGAGGCATGAAACATATATAACGTTGAATTATAAAATGAAGATAAAATGTGGCCAGTCGCTAGCTAGCTACCAACAAATGTTAAAGTATCTAGAGAATCTTCAGCCTCAGATGGAGACTTGACTGATGGCCATATATAACTAGACAATGGAGACAATGAAGCCTTAACTAATGGCCTCATACTTGCAAAGACAGACCACGATGATCAAGTAATTCTATTCTCTACACCAGTCAATCTGTTAGTTGGCTGTAATTGATTTAGTTGATTTTTGTTTGATTCTTTCCTAGTTATGTTTGTACACTTTCGTTTTTTGGTTTATTGTAATCTTCTCAATTTGGATACCTTGTATATCTCTCCTTATTTAGAGAGACACTTGTATATCTATATATACAGCAAAGTTGTATTGTATGATTCTGATTGAGTGAATAGAAAAATACTTTCCCTTTTTGGTCCATTTTTTCGCATGGTATCAAAGCCCCTTAGGGGTTAATACCTTTTTTGGTTTCTTATTTCTAGTTACTATGTCGAATTCTAGTCAGTTTTCCAACTCCTCCTTTTCCTCCTCTACTCTCTCTCTACCTAGTATCACTCACTTTTTTTCTATCAAACTAGATAGTAACAATTATCTTAACTGGGTATCACAATTCCTACTTGTGTTGTGCAGCCATGATTTAATGGGTATCGTGGATGGTACTGAGCCATGCCCACCAAAATTTCTCTCTGATGAATCAGGGAATTTGACAATTAAAGTCAATCAAAATTTTCTGTTATGGCAAAAGAAGGATTAATACCTTCTTAGTTGGTTTAACACCACCTTATTTGACAATGTGTTATCATCTGTCTATGCCTACATACCTCTAGGTTAGTGTGGAACTATTTGGCAAAAAGGTTTGCTTCACAATCCAGGTCTAGAGTGGCCTATTTGAAGCGACAAGTTCAATCCTTGAGTCAGGGCTCACAAAACTGCACTCAATATCTTGGTCAAGCCAAGATTCTAGCTGCCAACTCACTGCAGTAGGAAAAGAAGTGGATGATGATGACTTGATCTCCTATATTTTGAGTGGTGTAAACCCAAACTACACTACATATATCATTTCCTTCTTTTTTCCACTAGAGAGTTAGCCATATCTTTTGAAGACTTTCAAGCAGTTGCTTAACCATGAGATCCTTTTAGGAAATGAAAACAACCAACAGACCATTGAGTCAGGAAACTTTTCTCTCTACCCTCAAAAGCCTAAATCTTCTAATTACAAAGGGAAGAACACTAGGTAGGGATAGCAAAGGCATGCCTTTCCCTATAGGAAATCTGAAGGACAGAGACCTAAAACTGAGACAAATCAATCCAACTCTCAAAGAGGACCTTGTCAAATCTATGGGAAGTTAGGACACCAGGCATTGGACTGTTATAATATAATGAACTACTCATATCAAGGATGACATCCTCCCTCTCAGTTGGTTGCAATGGTTGCTAGGATGAACACTGCAGCTGTTGAATTTGATTCGCAACCTTGGTTTGCTGACAGTGGTGCCAACAACCATATTACTAGTGCTTTGGACAATCTCACACTTCAAGAACCATTCAAGGGTGATGAAGAAGTAGTTGTGGGCAATGGTTCAGGTTTACCCATTCTAAACATTGGTTCCTCAACTTTTTTTCATTCCCACAAACCTTTTAAGCTCAATAACATTTTGCATTGTCCAAATGCAGTAGCAAACCTAATTTACATTCAAAAAATTTGTGCTGATAATAAGTGTTGGTTTGAGATAACTAATAGCCATTTCTTTGTGAAGGACAACCTCACAGGGCAGACTTTATGCAAGGAGAAAGTAGAGATGGGCTCTATTATATTCAACTCTCCAAGTTAACCAATAAAGTCAAGAAATTTACAAGTTTTCTTGGAATCTCAGCCAATGCCACTGTTTGGCATCGTAGACTAGGACATCCAGCTTTTCTTATCTTGAATAAAATCAAAGAATATGCTCATATTCTTGTCATTGAGTCCAATAAAAATGTTGTCATGTGTGAGGCTTGTCAGTTGGCCAAGGCAAAAACTCTTACTTTCTCAGATTTTGCTAATGTAACCTTGGAACCATTGGAAATAATACACACTTATGGAACTCTCCTGTTATTTCTACTAATGGTTTCAAATACTATGTTGCATTTATTGATAACTTTTCTAGGTTCACTTGGATCTATCCTCTCAATACCAAGTCTGAAACCTTTGAATGTTTTGTCGAGTTCAAATGTTTAGCAAAAAATTTGCTGTCCAGAAAAATAAAAGCCTTTCAATCTGATGGTGAAGGTGAATTTCTCTCCAACCAGTTCAAAGAATTCCTTCTTTCTAATGGCATAACTCATTGTAGATCATACCCTTACATTGCTCAGCATAATGGTCTTGCAAAACAAAAAAAAAAAAAAACATAAACACCTCAGTCCAAACTTCCAAATACATACTGGGTTGGTGCCTTTAACACCTCAGTTTACCTCATAAACAGACTTCCCAGTTCTGTGTTGAACAATAGCTGTCCTTACTTCAAGCTACTCAACAAGGTCCATGATTACTCTCTTCTTAAAGTCTTTAGCTATGCTTGCTATCCCCTTCTCAAGCCTTATAACACTCACAAGCTCATGTACAGATCTAAGAAATGCATCTTCTTGGGCTATTGCTCAAATTATAGAGGGTATAGGTGTCTTGATAGGAAAAATTTGAATCAGAAGAAATGTGGTGTTTGATGAGAAGACTTTTCTTGACCAGGATTGGAAACCATCTCTACCTGTGTCTACTTCAAGAGAGCTTCCTCAACAAGTTAGTCCTTTGCACTTTAATGATATTTATTTGCCTTTGCACCACACTGCATCAACACAAATTTTAGTTTCTGAAAATTCTCTCAATGCTGGACAAAATTTAGCTTCACCACATAATCATATATCCAACACTCCCCTTCAAGAACCATCACAAGAAGAAGAGCCAGCAGTCTTTTCCATACCTAAGCCACCTCAAGTAGAGGAAACAATAGCCACTGTTGCACCTTCTCTTGCACCCACAGCAACACCTATACATCCTATGACAACTAGGTCTATGGATGGTTCTAGGAAACCTAAAAGCTTATCAGATTACAAAGTTTACACAGCCACTAAGCATGCTCCCATGGCATTGCATACCCTAGCTTCAAATATTACATTGCCAACCACACCTCATCTTTTTTCCCAAGCTATTAAATCACCACATTGGACAAAGGCCATGCAAGAAGAGTTTGAGGCTCTTTTAACGAACCAAACCTGGACCTTATGCCCAAGACCCTCTCACAAGAATGTTATTCATAATAAGTAGGTTTTCAAAGTCAAGCAAAAGGCTGATGGTTCACTGGATAAATTCAAAGCTAGACTAGTAGCTAAGGGGTATGAACAAAAGGATGGAATTGATTACACTGAGACATTCAGTCTAGTGGTTAAGGTGTCAACCATTAGAACCAACTTGGCTATTGTTGTCCATTTCAATTGGCCCTTGAGATAGCTTGATGTTTCCAATGCTTTCCTCCATGGCACACTTGAAGAAGAAGTCTACATGGAACATCCATCTAGTTTTGTGGATCAAAGATATCCTCATCATGTTTGCAAGTTACAAAAATCCATTTATGGGCTTAAATAGGCCTCTCGAGACTGGTTTAACAAGCTTACAAACACTCTCCTTGCTCTCGGTTTTCAAGATTCCAAAGTGGACTACTCATTGTTTGTATTTCATCAGTTTAACATTCACTTGTTTCTACTAATCTATGCAATGACATCATTCTTACATGCAACAATGTTCCAACTATGACAAAATTGATTCACTCTCTCAGGCACCACTTTGCTGTTAAAGGCCTTGGCTCCCTCAACTTCTTTCTTGGTATTCATGCCCAATACATGTCCAATGGCATGCTGCTATCATAGTCCAAGTACACACTAGACCTTCTCTCTCGGTTCAAGATGAAATAAGCTAAACCTAAAAAAAAAAACCCATCCAGTAGGCTCTCAATTGTCACAAAATCATGGGGATCCCTTAGAGAATGTTACTGAGTATAGGCAGCTTGTTGGGGCATTACAATACCTCACTTTAACAAGACCAGACATTAGTTTCTCAGTCAATCAGTTGTGTCAATTCATGCACAACCCCACATCTGCACACTGGACAACAGCTAAAAGAGTTTTGAGATACCTCAAAGGCTCACTTAATCATGGTCTCATGTTCACTAAAGGATCTCTCAGACTCAATGTTTATTAGTGACTCAAATTGGGTAGGGAATCCAAATGATAGGAGGTCTACAACAGGCTATGCCCTATACCTTGGGACATGTCTCATCAACTGGAGTGCAAAGAAGCAAACTGTGGTAAGCATATATCTGGAACCACAACTATCCATGATGGAGGCTGCATTGCAACTAAGAGAAAAGGAAGTTTAGAAGACTTGGCAGTGTTTTTCTTAGTGGCTTGGGGTGTTTGGTTTAGGAGGAATAAGATGGTTTACGACAGAGAATATTGATCCGAGACAAACCATCGAGCATGCATTGTCATTACAGAGGAGCTTTGTAGTGTGAAAGGACCAACCTGCTATGAAAGCCAAAGCCTACTTTAGATGGCAATCTTCACCTGCTGGGGCATTGAAATTAATGTGGATGGTGCTATGTTTAGTGATCCACATAGGGTAAGTGTTGGGGTCGAAATGAAAGGGGTGACATTCTCATGGCAGCTAGCATGTTGGAGCCTGCAGTAGCTGAACCTGAATCGATAGAGTTGCTATATTCCGAGGCATGCAATTGTGTGCAACAATGGGGATACACAATCTCATTTTGGAAAGTGACTGTTTACTGATGGTGAGAGAACTGCAAGTTGAAGAGGACTGGGATGCCATGTATGGTATTCTACTGAGTGAAGTCAGGAAGAGTATGCTATTATTTGAAGATTGCTCTATTCAACATGTAAACCGCTTGGGTAATGAAGTTGCTCATACACTTGCTAAGTTTGCTTGTAATGTTAATAGTTAATGATGTGGTGGGAATGCATTCCAGACTTTATTTCTCAAGTTGCATGGCTTAATAATGTTTGTAATCACTTTATTTTTTATTTTTTTTTAATGGAAGGAGAAGTTTGTTATAAAAAAAAAAAAAGTTTTTGGACCGTGGAGAAAAAGTCCTCTTCTTGCAGGTACTAAGCTCTATAGCTCGCTATTTAGCTTAGTCAACTTCATGTCTTTGGCAAGCACAAAAGCAACAACAAACAATGATTTACAAATTCATTGTTAATGTCTTTGGCCAAAAGGAAAAAAATCTATATTTTTAAACTAATCATACTAAGAAGCTACTAACTAATCGACATGGTAATATAATTAGTTGGTCACTTTCAGGTAATGACCAAGTTTAATTATAAGGTTGATTGGCAAACTATTTCCAAAAAGAAAAGCAATAAAATTTGACAAAGTTTTGAACTTTTTCATTATGCTAATTTTACAAAGTTGTTTACTTGATGGGGCCACAAGCAATTATTCGCCATTTCCAACTAGTATGGTGTTATGCTTAAATCAAGTACAAATCGATCTTGAGGATCTACTGCATGTTGCTATGTATTATGTAATAAGAAAATACCTATTAGATAACAAATTGCATGATCCCTCTGAATTAATCCTACTTAATTAATTACTCTATGCGTTCATGATTGCTTCAAATTTATGTCAACTTTCCCAACAAATAATTGGGGAAGGAAGCATTTTGTTGCCATATATATTAGGCATTATATATGGAAAAAATTAATTTTGGTAATTAGGAAAGTATTACAGGAAATGCAAACATCTTAATATGTATGTATGTCTGTTTGGTGGGGAAGCCTCATCATATATTAGATATATATATATATAATAGACCCAGGAAGAGAAAAACTTAAATTTAATACCAAGTGCTTATAACTTTGCACAGTGCTTATTGCAGCTTTGTTGTGTTGCTCGTTGGACTTAATTCCTATACAATTTTGTGCATCTTTCCTTCAGGTCAGGAATTTTTAGACCATGTGTGAGAAAGCTGTTAAAAGAAACTAGAACAGAGAAAAATTTCACATTGGGTTGTCGATTTCAAACATAACAAAGAAGTCTAATACTCAAAAGTTGAGAGAGACTCTTACGTTTCTACAATGAATGAGACTTAGTGGGTTTGTTTTTTTAGGGACCACATTAGCCTAAGGCTCTGATTGTTTTATTTGCTTAAGAAGTTTAGTTCAATGAGAACTTTTCAATGGCTTTGCTCCATTGCCTTCGGCCCCATAAATCTTGCATGACTTCCAAATATGAAGTTTCCTCTTTGATCTATTGCCAAAAAAAAAAAAAAGAGGTGAAAAAGAGTACATCTACTGAGATTGAAAAAAAAGAAGCTACTTTGACAGTTGGCTTTCTTCAGTGTAAACTCTTCCAGGCCTGGTGCATTGAATAGCTAAAAGGCCACCACTCATCTCAAACAGCATTAGTCTACATGCTGCTTACCATTTTTTTTAAGCTTGCATTCTTGTTTTCTTGTTCTCATTGGAAAGAAAAAGAGAGATATTGGGATTGAATTGGGCTTTAAATATTGCTTGGAGGGGTTGATTTCTCATGTTTTTTGGGTTCTTAATATGAGTTTAGAAGCACCAGCATTGTACGTACTCTACTTTCAAATGTACTCCAATGCCATGCATGGATCCATTAATTTCAAATTTTTAAAAAATGATTTTAAATTTCAGGAACACATCACATGATCACGCGATCATCATCGGACATTGAATATTTGTAGATAATAATAATCACTACTAAGCAATAAATGTGGTCGAGATCTCTATCTTGGTAGGACTCTTTGCTTGTGATTTAGGGAATCCTCTAAACCAAGTGACAGTAAGGCTATAGAATTAATTAATGGTATAATTGGAACTCGTTGCAAGAACTTTTTCTCAAACTACATGCACCACCTACACTCATTTTGTTAGTATGAATTATCACACAAGCAATGAACCATTTGTTAGTATGAATTATCATCGTAGTTTCTTATAAAACTTGTCACAAAATTTAAAAAAGAAATCAATACAACAATTATAAACTTGACTAATCCTCCCAATAAGTCTCAATTACTCTTGTAAACACTTGTTATGTATATTGTAATAAAGGGTCTATGCTCTTTAGTTAATTACACATTCTATATGACCATTTATCTTTCTTCTCCATCTGCTTAAACAAGGTTCTATCATAAACAACTTTAATATTAAGGATTTTTTGCAAAGACTTCTTGTCCATAGACAGATTATAAAAGACCTTCCACTTTGTCGGGCTAGCAAGCATGCAATAGATTCGTGTGTGTATCACTTATCTATTAAGAACAAAATGCGTAGGCTCAATAGTTAAAATAGGTGTGAAAGGAATAGCCTTCAATCTTGGGAATGAGAGTGGAGTCACTAAAGTTTATGGCAAAAATGGTTCATTTCACGTTAGAGAATTGGGGTGTGTATAAGTATGCTTGCTGGAGTTTTTTCCTTATCAAAGTACATATTGAGCCATCGTGTTTGTTTTGTAATTTTTCTCCTTATCAAATGAGAACCAAATTCACACCTTTTATGGAATCCATGTTCAAATGGACAAGACGTGGATGCATACTGAAGATAGATTTGGGAACAAAGAATATGCCATTTTATTACTATGGCTCATGCCCATGCACATGGAGGCAATGGCATTAGGTGTCCATGTCGCAAATGTTGCAATATGTTCTTTTGGCCAATAAATTTGGTCAAGGATTAATTGTTTATTTCGAGGATTGATCTTCCTATAAGACTTGGATATTTCATGACGAGGATAAGGCTTTTTTTTCTTCTCAATTCCTCATATGTTGGTGAATCTACGAGCTTCTCTGGTGACTATATTGATGATATGGAAAACAAGGTGGATGACATGTGGGTTGGGCGAATATGGATCATTCTGAAGGACCTACTTATGGGGAGACAAAAGGGTATTGTACAAAAAAAACAAATTGGGCTGAATTGTTAAAGGATGCACGACATCCACCTTATCCATCATGCATGAAGTTTTCCCAGCCTATGCTAATCTTTCTGGGTGAAGTCCAAGCACAAAATTTCCAAGGGGTAGAAACAAAACACTGGACTTTACACACCCTTGCTAGTACCAGAGAAACCGTGGGAAAATATTAGCATGGATTTTGTGCTTGGACTTCCATGAACAATCAGAGGACATGATTCAATATTTGTGGTGGTTGACCATTTCTAAAAAATGGCTCAATTCCTCCCTTGTTTCCGAATGTTTGATGCTTCTCAAGTTGCCTCTTCATTTTTCAAAGAAGTGGTGCGCCTCCATGGCTTACCAAAAACAATCATATCTGACCACGATGTCAAGTTTGCTAGCTATTTTTGGAAGACATTATTGGCCAAAATGGGAACCAAATTACAATTCTCAAGTGCATTTCATCCTCAAACGGACGGCCAAACCGAAGTCGTCAATCGCAGCTTAGGCAGTTTGTTATGTTGCCTTGTTACTGACCATGGCACTACTTGGGATCTCCTCCTACCCCATGCCGAATTCGCATACAATAACTCTATAAAACGCAGTATAGGTTGCTCACGATTTGAAATAGTTACTGACCTTCAACATAGGGCACCCATCGATTTGGTTTCTTTGCCTTTGCCATAATGCGTCAATAAAGGAGTTGAAGATTTTTATGAGCACTTGCAGTAGGTTCATAAAGAAGTACGCCGTCAGATTACCAGCAGCAATGAATGGTACAAGCAATATGCAGATGTGTCCCATCAGCATGTTGAGTTTCAACCAGGAGATTTTGTGCTCATTCACGTTAGACCTGAGAGATTCCCACGAGGTGCCCTTACGAAGTTGCATTCACAGAAGGTAGGACCATTTAAGGTGTTTTGGCGTTTGTTCCAAAGTGTATCTCACAGGCCACGTGAAGATATTGAGGCCATTTTAGATGACTAAGTAGTGTCAACTTGGCATGGCGGGTATAAGAAATGTCTCGTTGAATGGAAGACTTGACCGTTGTTTGACTGTTGTTGGCTTCAAACGGAGGAAGTACAACATATCAACCTAGATATCTTAGAGCTCTTTCAATCTCAACATCTGTCGGAGTCAGATTCTTTCGGGGAAGGGGAAAATTGACGTAGTCAAGTACCAGTAGGAGTGTTTAGTCGTAGTTATCAACTAGGAAACAAGGCTTTTAATCCATTAGTGATTATCAATAAGGATGTTAATCCATTAAGTTAGCATTTACAATTTTAGTTTAATAAGGAATTTTATTCCTATTCCGTTTATTACTATAGGATCAACTTGTTAGTAACATTATTTAAGCCGTCACATTGTAAAGGAATTGGCACTTCTTATTATTTGAATAAATTACTTGTTGATCCTAAGATGGGACTTTTGGCGTGGTGAGACTCTACTGCCGTAGTTAGTTTTACTTTTATTATTAGTGTGAAATGTCTCCATCATTGAGACATGACGTGACGTAAAAAAAATGATAGATGACATAACGTAAGTAACGTGACATATTCGTGAGGTGCATGACTTGACTTAACATGAAAAAGATAAACAATATGTGACATGGCATAGCATATAACAAACAAACATTATGTAACATGGCATAACGTGTGAAAGACAAACATTACATGATATGACATAACGTGTAATAGGCAAACAACATTACGTGATATGGAATAACGTGTAATAAATAATATTACGTGACATGCCATAACATGTAATAGATAACATTATGTGACATGGCATAACATATAACGGATAACTATTACGTGACATAACATAATATGTGTAACGGATAAACATGTATTGACGCGGCATGACATGACATGTATGATAACTGATCGGTACAAAACTGCAAGTGCACAGTATCGTAGTTTTATAGTAAAATGATAAGAAAAGTATCGTCCTCAGGGATTGGTATCTTACTTTTGCCAAATACAAAAATTATATTAATCTCGATTTTATCTAGAGGAATCACTAAGATTTTTGTAGTTGCAAATTAAACTAAGAACAACTCAAAAAGAAATACGCAAAAGAAATGAAACTGACGTTCGAAGATCAAATTAATGGGAAATAAAACTTCTAAGAAATCGATTTCACCTAATTCTTCACTATGCTTTTCTCATCCAACTAATTTAATTTAATTCTTTTTGTCTATTAGCAAATCTCTAATTCATCCAAAAGCCTCTTTCGATAGTCAAGTGTAAATTACTCTAGTTCATCAATTTACACAAGAATATGCAAATTAATAAAACAAGAAACAATCATACCAAAGATTTAATTACTATATAGGTTCATACAAGTCTTTCGATCTCTATATTTACCTATGCTGAAATATTCAAGATCTTCCCTATGATTCCCTCTTTCGATAGCAAATCACAAGATTAAATATCATCTAATCAATGGCCAGTTAATTAGAAACAATAAATTCATAATAAATCAGATAAACAAAGAGAGAATTGCCTTAAATTAGCATAGACAATTAAGCATACTTCGGAACTAAGTTACATCGTTTTCCCAGAATAAAGAAAATTTAGCTCATGCTAGAAATGAAATTTAACATAAACGAATTCACCATAATTGATCTGAGAATATTGGAAAAAAATAAACACTGAAAAGTACTCCTCGTAGCCGCAATTTGTCTTAAAAAATTCAAGGAATTGATTCACTGTTTTTCTCCCGTCTGTGCTCGTGTATGATTCCAACGTACCTGTAATAGGTGGAACTCTTTCTCCAAAACAGATGACTTGAATCCTTCTAGCTGTGTTTTTCTGTCCCAAAAAGTGTTCTCCAGTCAAAAGGTACGGCCATAGGGTGAAAAATCACTTTTATATGCTCTGACAGAGGAAAACCCTATATCTGTAAAATACGGTATTCGCTCGAGCCGGGTTTCGAGCGGAGGCTTTTGGCCACTCGAGCGGCAGTCGAGCGTTTGAATCTGCCTGAATTTGCTCGAGTGGCCAAAAGCCTCCGCTCGAGCGATGTTGTAAATCTGCAATATGAAATTTTACAACTCATCAAATACCCCCAAACTTACAACTTTGTTTGTCCTCAAACAAAAAGAAAAGCAAAATGATACTTTAGGCAATATCAACTAGACCCCAAAGAGAAGTATCATCACTCACCAAGCTTTTATGAATTTAGATTTCATCACTAGTATCTTACTCTTTTAACATCAAAGATTGCAAGAAAATCAATCAAAAATTTTGCAATTTGTCAAGCAAGAGTTAGGCGTTTACTTCAACCTAAAGCTAATACCTTGAGTGTGTGTGTGATATAGTCAATTTAACCTCAAACCACCTGCAAACTCAGATAAAAGTAGAACAACTAAAATCAGAAGAATTCTCTCAAAACTTAACCCCATAAGTCCAATTGTCAGAAATCCTCTCCATTAATGTAGTCAACACCAAAATCAGAGATCAAAAGGTCTTTAATAAGGTTATAATGATAGGCTACAGGGTGAGGGTTAAGAAAGAACTGGATATAGATAATCAAACCAAACTGGGAAAATACTTTGTGAAAAGAACACTAAAAGAGATTTTCACATGATTCAAATCATAGCTCTTTCTTGGCAATATGCTCATACTTGTGGCATTATTGTTGCTGTAATCACTGATGCAATACCAACAATTCCCTTAACAAAATCTGAGGTGATTCACACTCCGCTTAGTGACTTCTTTTTCTTTTCTTTTCTTTTTTTTTTAATTCACTTCCTTTCTTCTTCTTTGATCAAACAGAGCAAACATAGTACGGATCATTTTCTTTCACTAATTTTCTCTTTTAAATGTAACTTTCCACCAAAGTATTTTCTCAAACTATCAAAGGTAGATTCATTGTTTTTCAGGCTTAGAGCGGGAATGGTTTATGTAGTTCAAAGAACAAATAAAGGCTTATGTAAAATAAGACTCAAGGGGGTTGACTATGAAAACACATCATGTAATGATGGCATGATATTTAGGACGGCTAGGAAAGCTTTTTTTTTTTGTTATGCCAAAGAAATGCCTAGATCATTTCTCTAATATTTGGTATCAACTAGGATTTCGCCTCAAGGACCCATCAATGGATTCTAGAGCAAAGCAAAATTGAACTTCCCTCTTTCAATTAATTCAACCTCTTCTCTTTATAAGCAAAATTGAATCAAAGAAAAATGACTATGTGCTCAATTATGTTCAAGGTCAAAGATTTAAACCAAAGTACCCACAAAACTCCACTTGACATAAAAGAAATTTTTGAAAATTTTTCTCAAAACCATCTTCAATCACAAATTTCAGAGTCATAGAGAATTCAATCTTATTTCAATGCATGCTTGGTAAGAGAATTAAACAACCCATCAACAACCCAAGACTTTAGAAAACAAGAGGATCAAATGACTATAGGAGTTTACACCCCCAAACTTAAACTAAACAATGTCCTCATTGTAAGGCAAAAGTAAAAAGGATTGAAGAAATAAAAGGAACTTCCCTGGTTTCATGGTGAATCTTTCGTAGTTTATAAATTTTTTAGCTCTTTATTCATGCTAAATAAACCTGCATCAAAAACCAATTTATTAAAACTAAATAAATAAAGATAATAAAATAAATGAAAGAATGAAAGAAAGTTCTATGAGTTGCCTCCCATAAGCGCTTGTTTTAAAGTCTACAGCCAGACTTTTCAATCCTTATCAATTAGGATCTCCAAGAGGAATGAATGCATAGTTCCTCTCCACTTGTTCTCCATAGTAGTGCTTCAATCTCTGACCATTAACTCTGAAAATATTCCCTGTCTTGTCCTTCAAATCTATTGCTCCAAAAGAGAAAACTTCATGAATTGTATAAGGACCTGTCCATCTTGATTTTAACTTTCCCAAGAAGAGTTTGAGTCGTGAATTGAAGAGTAAAACTTGTTGTCCTGGTGCAAACTCTCGCCTAAGAATCTGTTTGTCATGCCACTTCTTCGTCATTTCTTTATAGATCTTTGCATTTTCATATGCATCATTCCGGAACTCTTCCATCTCATTCAATTGAAGAAGTCGCTTTTCACCTGCTGCCTTCAAATCAAAGTTAAACTTTTTTACAGCCCAATAACCTCTATGCTCCAACTCCACAGGAAGATGACATGCCTTTCCAAACACTAATCGGTATGAAGACATCCCGATAGGTGTTTTAAAGGCTGTACGGTATGCCCACAAAGCATCATCAAGTTTTTTTGCCCAATCCTTTCTATTGGTTTTGACCGTCTTCTCAAGGATGTTCTTGATTTCGCTATTTGAAATTTCCGCTTGGCCATTAGTTTGGGGATGGTAAGCAAGTGCTATCTTGTGCTTTACACCATATTTAGAAAGAAGATTATCAAACAACTTGTTGCAAAAGTGAATCCCTTCATCACTAATAATAGCTCGTGGAGTGCCGAATCTTGTGAATATATTCTTGTGCAGAAATTTGAGCACTAACTTTGCATCATTTGTTGTTGTAGCAATTGCTTCCACCCATTTTGACACATAATTAACTGCTAATAAGATATAAGTAAAACTAAAAGAAGGAGGAAAATGCCCCATAAAATCTATTCCCCAAACATCAAACAACTCAACTTCTAAGATATTTTTCAATGGTAACTCATGACGCCTTGAAATATTTCCCATACGTTGGCACCGGTTACAAGTTTTCACCAAAGTGTAACTATCACGAAAAATAGAAGGCCAAAAGAACCCACTTTGAAGTACCTGAGCTGCTGTACGGGTGGCTCCAAAGTGTCCTCCATATGATGATGAATGGCAATGATGGAGGATGGCTTGCATCTCTTCTTCCGGCACACATCTTCGAATGATTTGATCAGGGCATCTTTTGAACAACAAAGGCTCATCCCAAAGATAATAATTCACATCATGCAAAAACTTCTTGCGTTGATGGTAAGTAAGATCAGGTGGTAAAACTTTACAAACTAGGTAGTTAACAATATTAGCATACCACAGAAGCTTGATCTCACATGCAAACAACTGCTCATCAGGGAATGCCTCTTGGACCACTGAATCTGGTCTTTCTTCCTCTTTCTCTAACCGAGAGAGATGGTCAGCAACTAACTTTTCACTTCCTTTCTTATCTCGAATCTCCAAATCAAATTCTTGAAGAAGGAGGATCCAACGAATTAGCCTAGGCTTAGCATCTTCTTGCCAAACAAGTAGCGAAGTGCTGCATGATCAGTGAACACTATCACCTTTGTACCAATGAGGTAAGACCGAAATTTGTCACAAGCAAACACCAAAACAAGCATCTCTTTCTCAGTTGTCGTATAATTCAATTGAGCTTCATTCAATGTCCGGCTTGCATAATAAATGGCTCTAAACAGTTTGTCTCGCCTTTGTCCCAACACCGCTCCAATTGCAAAGTCACTTGCATCGCACATAACTTCAAAAGGTTGACTCCAATCAGGCACAATCACAATTGATGCTGAAATTAGTTTCTCCTTGAGTGCATTAAAGGCCTGCAAACAAACAACATCAAAGTCAAATGTAGAATTTTTCTCAAGAAGATTACATAAAGGTTTAGAAAGTTTAGAAAAATTATTGATAAATCTTCTATAAAATCCCGCATGTCCCAGAAAGCTTCTGATTCCCTTCACATTCTTTGGAGGTGGTAGTTTTTCTATGGTTGCAATTTTGGCTCGATCCACCTCAATTCCTTTAGATGACACTCTATGGCCAAGCACGATCCCTTCTTGAACCATGAAATGACACTTTTCCCAGTTCAGGACTAGATTTTTATCTTCACATCTCTGCAAAACAAAAGCTAAGTTATGCAAACAATGATCAAAAGATGTACCAAAAACTGAAAAGTCATCCATGAAAACTTCCATTATATCTTCCACCATATCAGAAAAGATAGCCATCATGCAACGTTAAAATGTCGCAGGGGTATTGCACAATCCAAAGGGCATCCTCCTAAAGGCAAATGTTCCATAGGAGCATGTGAATGTAGTTTTCTCTTGATCTTCAGGAGCTATGGCAATTTGATTATACCCCGAATAACCATCTAAAAAGCAATAGTATGAGTACCCAGCCAATCGATCCAACATTTGATCAATGAATGGAAGCGGAAAATGATCATTCCTTGTTGCTTTTTTCAACTTGTGGTAATCCATGCATACACGCCATCCCGTGACTGTTCTTGTAGGAATGAACTCATTATTGTCATTTTTCACCACCGTCATTCCACCATTTTTTGGTACAACTTGCACTGGACTTACCCATGAGCTGTCTGAAATAGCATAAATAAATCCAGCATTAAGGAGTTTCAAAATTTCAGCTCTCA